>PVKS010021323.1:0-35425 GCA_004027875.1 Aplodontia rufa | reverse complement strand
TCCTCTCTCCCCCCTCCCTCCCACATCTTCCCCCCACCCCATATCTATGGTTCCCCTAGATTGTGTGTTGCTTTGACTTTGGTGAGTCTAGTACATGAGCTTGACCTTTCACCCAAGCCTGGGTTTTGCTCTAGTAAATGAGGGAAAACATTTGACCCTTGATTCTCTGGATTTGGCTAATTTCACTTAGCATAATTTTTTCCATTGCCATCCATTTACCTTCAAAGGCTGTAATAACATTGTTTCTACTAGCTGAGTAGAACTCCATAGTATGTATGTGTGTGTGTATATATATATATATATATATATCTCATAGCCTTTGGATTTGTTCATCCAGTGAAGGGCATCTGTGTTGGTTCCATAATTTAGCTATTGTAAGTTGAGCTGCTATGAATATTGATTTTGCTATGTCATTATAATCACTGTAATGTGCTGATTCTAGCTCTTCTGGGAAAATACCCAGAAAAGGGATAGCTGGGTCATATGGTGGATCCATCCCTAATTTTTTTTTGAGGAGTCTGCACACTGCTTTCCAGAGTGGCTGCACCAGTCTGCAGTTCCATCAACAGTGTGCTAGTGTGCCTGTCTCTCTACAACCCTTCCAGCATCTGTTATAGTTCATATTCTTCATCTTTGCCAACGTTTAAAGAGATGACAATGGAAATTTTCCTGATTTGATCATTACACATTGTATACACATATCAAATTATCACACCATTCCACATGAATATGCAATATTATTATGTGTACATTAAAGAAGAAAGCCAAGACTCATGGTCCCTCAGTGCAGGCACCTGGTGTGCATGTGGCAGTGGTGCTGGGTGATGGCCTGCCAGCAGCAAGTGTATAGGAGACTTGCAGTTTGGGTTACAAGCTAGGCCAGGGAATATGATGAGGCTGTAAAATCCAGTGGAATCTTAGCTTGCAGAAATAGAAACAAAAACAACACACCATGATCATGACAACGGTGGGCACTGGGGTACTGGGAAGAAGGAAAAGTCGAGAATGTCTTTCATTTTGGGAACTATTTTTCCCTCATTTAATATGTCATGTTCCCCAGCATCTTCCAGAAATGCAAAGAAACTTCAAGATATTAGATTTCTGAGAAAATGTCATTTATACATCACATTTAATTGGTCAACTAGATAGAAAATTTTAGGTCAGAAATATTGTCCTTTAGAATTTTGAAAGAATTCTAGCCATTATTTTCAGGCTTCCATAATTGCTGTTGAGAAGTCCAGTGGCTTTCTAATGCTCTTTTTATTGGTTCTTTTTAGTTATACATAACATTAGGATTCATTTTGACAAAATTATAAAAGCATGGATTATAATTTGCTCTAATTCAGTCCCTAGTATTTCCCCTTTCCCTCCATTCCTCTCTCCCCCTATTCCTTTCCCTCTGCTCTACTGATTCTCCTTTATTCACTTATAATTTTTTAAAATTAGTGTCTTGGGGATATATGTGATGGTGAGATTCACTGTGGTATATTTATATAAGTACACAGGAAAGTTAGGTCACATTTATTCCAATGTTCTTTCCTTATCCCATCCTTCCACCCTCCCTTCCATAACCTTTCATGTTCTCCACTGATCTTTCTTCTCTTTTTATATCCCCCCGTTATTTTGGATTAGCTTCCACATATCAGAGAAAACATTCAAGTTTTGATTTTTTGGGACTGGCTTCTTTCACTTAGCATGATAGTCTCCAGTCTCATCTGTTTCGCAGCAAATGCCGTAACGTCACTCTTTGTGGTCAATTTTTCCCATTTTATAGACTTTTTATTCATATTTTCAATTGCTTCCATTGCTGTGATGAAGCTTATTAATATGATGCCATCACTTATTGATTTTTATTTTATTTCTTGCACTTTACGAGTCTTGTTAAGGAAGTCAGTTCCTGAGCCAGGGTGTTGCAGTGTTGGTCTACATTTTCTTTTAGTAGCTGCAGGGTTTCTGGTCTAATTCCTAGGTCTTTGATCCACTTTGAGTTGACTTGTGCAGCTAGAGAGATAGGTGTTAAAATTCACAAATTTCCAGTTTTCCCAGCAGCATTTGATTAAAAGGATATCTTTTCTCCAATGTATCAATGTATGCTTTTGGCACTTTGTCTAGTATTGGATAACGGTATTTATGTGGGTTTGTCCCTGTGTCTTCTATTCTATTCCATTGATCTTTATACCTGCGCCAGTACCATGCTTTTTTGTTTGTTTGTTTTACTGGAGCTCTGTAGTGTGTGTATGTGTACATATAATTTGAAATTTGGTATTGTGGTGCTGCTTCACTTTTCTTGCTAAGGATGTCTTCAGCTGTTCTGGGTCTCTTATTATTCCAAAGGAACTTCATGACTGCCTCTTCTTTCTCTGTGAAGAACATCATTGGAATTTTGATGGGCATTGCAGAGCATCTGTATGCTCTTTTTGGTATTGTGGCCATTTTGATAACATTAATTCTGCATATCCAAGAACATGGGAGATTTTTCCATCTTCTAAGCTCTTCTTGAATTTTTTTCTTTAGTGTTCTACAGTTTTCATTTAGAGGTCTTTCACCTAGTTTGTTAGATAAATTCCTAAATATTTTATGTTATTTTTTGAGGCTATTGTGCATGGGATAGTTTTCCTAATTTCTTTTTCAGCAGATTCATCACTGGAGTGCAGGAATATGATGGATTTACAGAGGTTGATTTTGTATTCTGCTATTTTGCTGAATTCACTTATGAGCTCTAGAAGTCTTCGTGGAGTTTTTTGTGGTCTTCTAAATATAGGATTGTGTCGTCAGCAAATAGTGAAAGTTTGAGCTCTTCTATTTGTATCTCTTTACTTTCCTTCTCTTGCCTAACTGCTCTGGCAAGAGTTTCAAGGTCTATGTTGAATAGGAGTGGTGAAAGTGAGCATTCTTGTCTTGTTCCTTTTTATTAGAGGAAATGCTTTCAGTTTTTTTCCAATCAATATAATGTTGGCCTTGGGTTTGTCATATATAGCCTTTGCAATGCTGAAGTAAGTTCCTTCTTTCCCTAGTTTTTTAGTGTTTTAAACATGAATGGTTGCTGTGCTTTGTCAAATGATTTTTCTGCATCTATTGAGATAATCATGTGATTCTTGTTCTTAGTCTATTTACGTGGTGAATTGTATTTATTGGTTTCTGTATGTTGAACCAGGTTTGAAACCCTGGGATGAAACCCACTTGATCATGGTACACTATCTTTTTAATGTTTTTGTATGGGGTTTGCAAATATTTTATTAAGAATTTTTGCATCTATGTTCATCAAGGATGTTGGTCTAAACTTTTCTTGTTGTGTCTTTGTCTGCTTTAAATATAAGGGTGATACTGGCTTTGTAGAATGTTTGGCAGTGTTCCCTCTTTTTCTATTCCATGGAATAATTTGAGAAGGATTGGTATTAATTCTTTTCATTTGGTGGGGAAGACCGCATTTTTAACCACTGAGCCACATCCCCAACCATTTTTATTTTTAATTTTGAGACAAGAGTTTTGATAAGTTGCTTAGGACCTCACCAAGTTGCTGAGGCTCACCTTGAACTTCCCATCCTCCTGCCTCAGCCTCCCAACTCAGTGTAATTACAGGGATGTGCCACCACAGCCAGCTATTAGTTCTTCTTTGAAGGTCTGGTAGAACTTGACTGGAAGGTTTTTGATAGCTGCTTCAATTTCATTACTTGAAGTTGATATGTTTAAGTTTTCTATATCCTTGTGGTTCAGTATGGGTAGGTCATATGTCTCTAGGAATTTGTCAATGTCTTCAAGATTTTTAAGCTTATCAAAGTACAAATCTTCAAAGTTATTTCTGATGATCCTCTGGATTTCGGTAGTATCTGTGGTGATATTTCATATTTCATCTTGAATTTTGTTTGAGTTTTTCTCCCTTTCTTTTGGTTAGTTTGGATAAGTATTTATCAATTTTGTTTATCTTTTCAAAAAATCAATTCTTTGTTTTGTTGATCTTTTATTTTGAATTTCATTGATTTTGGCTTTGTGATTTTAATTATTTCCTGTCTTCTGCTGATTTTGGTGTTGCTTTATTCTTCTTTTTCTAGGACATTGAGATGTAGTGTTACCTTATTTATTTGGTATCTTTTATTCTTTTAGTGTATGAGATCATTGTTACAAACTTTCTTCTGAGAAATGCCTTCATACTTTTCCAGAGATTCTGATTTTTTGATCTCTTGCATAAACCCTGTTTGCTCCCCCTCCTTTTAGGAATTTTCTGCTCTTCATTCCAAGGTTTCTGAACACACAGTGGTAGTTCTAATTGATGGTATTGGACTCTCTGAGATTTGTCGTATTTTGACATGTCCTTCCACTCTGAGAAATTCCCTTGGATTATTTCTGTGGTAATTTCTTTCCCTCCATTTTATTTTTCTAGAATTGGTAGTATTATTTTTTTTTCTTGTTCTCTATATGCCAGGTGCTGTTCTAACCATTTAAAAAATGTCAACTCTTTTAATCTTCCTTGCAATCCTATTTTTCCATTTTCTTTAATTTTTGCTTTATTATGGACAGAGATTCAAAGTCTTTTAAATTTGTCATTTCTTGTATTTCACTTTCTAAGAGATCTTTTTCATTCAATAAATAATGCTTTTTTATTTAAGAAAAACAGTATCCTGTTCTTCTTTCATGAATGCAATATCTTTATTGAGGATAGACTTTGTTTTTCATTTTTTTTCTCTCTCTCTCGTCTCTCTTTCATCCTGGTTGGTATTGGTCTGTCCCTTTCATATTAGAAATTTTCCTTAAATATCTGATAATTTTTTTACTATTAGCTCATATTTGAGATATTGAGAAGATAATAAAAGTTCTCTGCACTCAACCTTATCATTGTGGACTGATTAGGCTGATGCATCAGGGATATTTCATTTGGGAATAATTGATATAAGTCTCTTCAGATGTTTTCTTCAGGATTATTGCAGTCTCCAGAAATGACATTTGTATTTGCTTGAAATAATTTAGTGTTTTGCATTGTCAGAACCTTATGGAAGAATAGAGCTATTTAGTTTGCAAACGTTTTTGTATGTAGAATTCTCTTGTTTTAAATATGTATATCTCCTCTCTTAATTGTTTAGGCTTCCTCCATCAGAGACCCTGGTTTACCTACTCCTGAGAATGGTCTTTGAGACTTCAGGGTGGAAACTGGCAGCTGCATGACATGGGGGAGTAGACTTGGGCGTCTCGCTGAAACTAAACAAATTTTACTTTCTAACTTCCACCTTGCCTTCCACTTCAGGAGGCACCAGATGCCACTCCCTAAGCCTTTGGGAGTTCTGGGATATGTAATTGATCTTGGCTTTCCTTCAACTTTCTGAAGTCTGGTGAGTTAGATCCATTTGTTCACTCAGTGCTGATGTTTCCTTTCCTACTCCCCTTGCGGGTTTATGCCTTTAAAACAATCCATTTACTGCAACTTTAGTGGAGTTTGGCAAAGAAACAGAGAAATATGTCTGTTTAATGAGAAGATCTGTGTAAGGTGTTAATCGGAGCACTTTGTAGAGGCAATAAACTGAGCACCACGGAATTTGCTATGATTCACATACCTTGAGTAATGACCATCATTAGAATGACTGAGTAGTGTCTATGCCAGCCAGCCCATCCGAAGGATTTTCACCGTGTCCTATAATGACAAGCAAACCCCAGGGAAATGACAAAATAGGATTCCACTTTTCCAGGACAAATGGAAAAATCTCTATGAATGTAAATACTCATTTATAAGTTTATGTTAAGATTGATTTCTCAGTTTGGGACAGGTGTGGGTGGAAGGAGGCTAAGGGAATAAACAGAAAAAAGTAAAAGATGATTTTTTTAAAAAGAGAGAGAAGGAGAGAGATAGAGACAGAGAGAGAATCAATTTTTTTACTGAGTTTTTCACATGGCTTTCATTGCTCTGACACTTAGTTATGTATGTGGGTGCTGGGGTTTGAACCCATGTACTTGTGCATGTCAGGCAAGCACCGTAACCGCCAAGCCACGGCTCCAGCTCCCAAAAGATGATTTTTTAAAATGTGTTTATTTTTAACATGCCATGTATAACTCCCATTAGTGTAATTTTATCTACATATTTGCATGTATGCATAGAGAGATGTAGGATTTCTGGCTACTCAAATATTAACAGTGATTAACTTTGGACGCTAGGAGTATTTTTGCTTTTTTCCTATGTTTCTGAACTAATGTTTTAAAACAGTGAATGTGTTATGTAAATAGCATGGAAAAAAATCTTTAAAAATAAAAATTCCAGGCCAACCAAGAACTACAAATGGATGTAGACAAATTGAGTGAGTTCCTGGCAGAAAGATTTCATTTGCCACTCTGGATCAACTATTAATAAGAGCATTTAGAGTGAGGTGTGAGAGTGGGTTGCCTGGGGTGGGACTCCAGCTCCACCATTTCCTGGATGTATGGCTTTTGCCAGCACATTCAACCTCGCTGCATCTGAGTTCCCTCACCTGGAAGTGAGGGTAATGTTCCCACTTAGGGTTGTAAGGAGGATCACAAGGGTTACGGTTTGCATACTGGTTAGAACAGTGCTACATGAATGCTTGATTTCCCCATCCTTCTCTGCCTTCTTTGGTTTTAATTTATATATATGATTTATACATATGATTTTTATACATACATTTATACATATGATTTATACATATGATAATTTATACATATGATTCTATTTACTCCTCTTTTAGTATTTCAGTTACATTTCGTTTTTTATCTTTTCAGTAGTTATCCTAGAATTTAAATACACACTTTTAACTAATCTCAGTCAACTTTCAATTAACAATATATCTTTTAGTGCATAGTACAAGCGCCTCATAACATAATATTTTCTATTCCTTCCTCCCATCTGTTTTGACATTTTTGTCATTCCCTGAAGTTATCCATATACTCTAACCACCCAAAGCATTATCACTGTTACTGCTGTGGACAAAAAAGTTGTCTTAGATCAATCATCTCTCTTCCTTTCTTTATATAGATCCAAGTTTCTGAACTATATTATTTCCTGTCTGCCTGAGAGCTTCTTTTAATATTTCTTGCAGAAAAAGCTGTCTGTTAAGAATTCTCTCCAGTTTTGTATTTCTAGAGAGTCCTTATTTCCCTTTTGTTTCTGAAGGCTGATTTTGTTAGATCTAGTGTTCTAGGTTGATAGGTTTTTTTCTTCTTCTTCCAGTGCTTTAAAGATTTCACTCTGCTCTCAACTTTCTTGCACGTTTCTGACAAGAAATCTGTTGTAATTCTTACCTTGCTCTGTTTAGGGTAAGATGTTTTTATTCCTCTGGCCTCTTTCAATATTTTCTCTTTGTCTTCTTTACTTTTATTTTTTTTATTTGTTCAACATAGTCTTACATATTGGAGAGAATCATTGTTACATATTCATGCATAGACGGGTATTGACAAAGTAAGTTACGGCCGATCCTAATCCAGGATCTCCCCATTTCGTCCACTCCCAGGTCTCATGTCTCCTCTATAATAGTCCCGTGTTATACATGTCAAGAATTCCCAGTTGCTTTGTCAAGACCCCAATTCCTCCCTCCTTTCCCTGCCTCCCTTCCTTCTCCCACCTTCTTCATAGTTATGGTTCCACCAATTTTTGTAAAAATTTCAACCATGTTGAGTTTGTTATTTAAACTTAGCTAACTTTCATCCTGTCTTAGATTTTACCGTAGCTTCCACATATGAGAGAAAGCATTAGGCCCTTAAGTCTCTGAGTTTGGGATAATTCTCTTTGTCTCAGCTCTTCAATTGCATATATCATGTTAACAGTACCTATCTTCTAGGCATTTTTTATTTGTTTGAATTGCTTTTTATTTGCTCTGTTTGCTTTTCTGACCTTCTTTGCCCTGTGATTTGGTGTCTGACGTTAATTTTCAAAAGTAGTCATCAAATATTTGTTCTTCACCTTTCACACATTCTGGTGTGTCTCCACCACCCCACTCTCCTCCCTGCATTTCCGTTTGGAGCATTTACCTTTGCTAGTGCTCTGATTCTTCCCCAGCCGTGGCAAATCTCTCAGTGTGCCCATCAGAGCCACTCTTCATTTCTGTGGTGGTGCTTTTATTTCTAGCACTCCCTTTTGATTCTTTCTTAGACTTCCCATCTCTCTTTCTACACTACTAACCTGTTCTAGCATATCATCTGCTTCTTCCATTAGGGCCCTTAACATAGTAACCATAGCTATTTTAGATTTCCTGTCTGATAATTCCTATATCTGTGTCACATCTGAATCTGATTCAGATGACTGTCTTTTCTCTTCACACTGTCCTTTCTCTTGCCTTTTGGCATGTCTTGTGATTTCTTGTTGTTGTTGGAAAACTTGCACGTTTTATCAAGTAATAGAAACTTTGCTAATTGGACTTTGAGTGTGAGGATCTCTGTTAATCTGGTTAGAAGGTGAGCTGTGCTTATTCCTCTTGTTCCTTGCTTATTTCTGGTTTACTAACTTTGGGCCTCTCAGAGAGAATCTGTATCATACAACTCTTTCAGTGCAAGCCACAGTCACCATTCCAGAATCCTTTTGGTGAGGGAACAGTCTATAATCTTCAGATCAACTCATTCCTCTATGGGACTTGAGTTCATGGGCTGGATCATTCAGTGCCTCCGCTTACTTCCTCCTCCCTTCCCTGGCTGCAATATTCCCAATATCTTTCCTTGAATACCTGATTTATGTTGATTATGGTTATCTCCCATCCCTTTAGATAAGACATTACGGTTAGAATGATCTGGAAAGAGAGGAAGGGCTTCTCCTTCCTGAAAAAAAAAGGTCCCAGAATAGTGTATTCCATGGGGTGTGTTATGGAGAATGCTCTGGGTGTGTTTCACAATCTACTCTTTCCTGCCCCGGGAACAGATCCAAAGGAATCTTTCTCTCATCTTCACCCTGAAAGCCTGGAGGGGTTCTTGGATGTAAAGCCTATCAAAGCATGGAACCTCCACTAAAACCATGGTCCCAGCAGTTTTTCACTCTCTAGCTAATACATTGTCAGCTTCCAGTGATTTGTGAAATTTACCGTTTAGTGCAGTTTATGGCTCCAGTGGCTTCTAACCCATTCCAGTGGATCTCAGCTGCATTCTCTATATTCATTTGTCTCTCCATATTTTAGGGGGTGGTTTTCCCTGTGACCTTGATTATCTAGTGAGTCATTAGTTTTCAGTTTGTGCAGCTTTTTCTTGTTAGAGTAAGAGTAGTGGGCTGGAGCAATGACTCGGCAGTTATCACACTTGCCTGGCATGTGCCAGTAAGCAGGTTCGAACCCCAGCACCATGTACACAACGAAGTGTCAGAGCAATGAAAGCCACATGAAAAACTAAGTAAAAATTGATTCTCTCTCACTGTCCCTCTCTTTTTTTAAAAAAAGAATAAGAGTGGTAACTTCCAAGTTATTACATGTTGGTTCTGAAACTGAAAGTCCACACACTTACTTTTAAGAACAACTTCCTTAAACTCTCTGAACCTGTTTGAACATTTGCCAATTGGAAATAACAGTACCTATCTTCTAGGATGACTATAGTGAATAAAGGAGAAAATGTGAAGTGCCTAGTACATAATAAAGTGGCCACCAATGGCTGGGTGTTGGTATGCATCCCAGTGAAATCGCCAGAGGTGTGCAGCTGGAAACATAAAGACCTCAGGGTAGGGACAAGGTGGAGTCAGCTCAGATTCATAACCGTAAGTTGGGAAACGTGGCTTTAGCGTCTTTTTCATCTCCATAGTTCCCTCACTTCCATTTTCTAAATCTGCTAACTCTGGAAGAGAAAGTTAATTAACAGAATATGCAAATTAAAAAGCAGTTATACTACTAATGAACGTTTTCATATCAACGGCTAGTCCAGTTCTGAACATGTGTAAATCAAGACATCAGTGTCTTTTCAGCTGACAGAGCTCCACACTGGAAAATTGTAATTATGTTGTTATCAAAACAGAGCTGACAGTGTGCAAATGGTTCTGAAGCCTCTCTTCGTCTAACACAGCGTGTTAACAGGTCAGCCAACCCATGGGGACTCCGAGCTCATCACAGCCCATCCCCTGGTCAGCAAACACCAAGTGGACAGGGCTTCAGGCAGAGGAGTCAATCCCAGAACCAGAGGGTGGTTTCTTCACCTACTCCCCACCCCCCTACCCCGTCACTTTCAATCAAAGGAAACTAAATGTGTACCTTCTCAAAACACGAAAGTTGGTGTTTTTGTGCTTGACTGGTTGATAGTCCCAACTTGTTAAACAGGTCCCCTGGGGAGCAAAGCAGTAGGGTGGTTGGAAATTCTCAGGGAAAGGAGTTGTGGAGATAAAGAAATTGTTGTGACACCAATAGGAGTTTGCTTTTGTTTTCTTGTTTCTTTTTTATTTTCTCTTTGCTTTGTTGTTGCTTTGTGGTGCTAGGAATTGAACCCAGGGCCTCACCCATGCTAAGCAAGCACTCTACCATTGAGCTACAACCCAGCCCTTTAAAATTTATTTTATGCTAAGTTTCCCAGGCAGGCCTTGAACTTGTGACCCTCCTGCCTCAACCTCCTGGGTAGATGGCATTACAGGCATGTGCCACCACATTGAGCCATCCATAGGGGCTTCTAAGCAGGAACACAATGCATCATGGCAAGTATTCTTTGCACAGGGATAATTCAGGACATTCACCTGAGTTTATGAAGATTACAATGGCTCTCTGCCTCCTTATCATGGGAATAGAGAATCAGAAATTCTGGAGAAGCAGGAAAGATAAAGCCAGATGCTCTCCAAAATACCCAAATTTACCTTTATAGAAATTTTTTGTACAGGGTCAGATATACCTGCTTCCTAAACACTTCCTTCACCCATACTTTCAACTCTCACTGACATTTTCCCTCTCATGTTTACTTAAATTGGTAAAACTCAGTTTTCAAAATCAAAATAAGCAATTAAGTAGATGCATGAACTTTAAGTTTTTTTCTTTCCTTTCTTGATTTGACAGAATAATATTTTAATTATCTATACTAATTTAGATTACTGATAGATGGAGGCATAGCTCAACGGTAGAGTCCACACCTGGCATGTGCAGAGCCCTGGGTTCCATTTCAAATACTATGTAGAAAAGAAAAGAAAAAAAAAAGAATGCTGAGTTAGCCATCACATTTTTATAACAAATTATCAAGCAAGATAAATAATCAGAATTACCCTTTTTTTTTTTTTTGGTTTGGCTTGGCCAGGGTTCTTATAAGAATCAACTTTCAAGTCAGGTGGTTCAAGAGACTTTAACATAGAAAATAGCTATGTAGGTGTGAGTTGAGCTAAGGAAATCATCAAGGGAAATTGGGGTACCCAGCAATCAATTAGTAGTGAGCACCCATTTCTGTCTCTATGGCCGGCAAGGCCCAGAGACCCAGTTTGAGCTAAATCCTCACACTGGATTTCCTACTGTCTCTCCCTGAGCAGGGGCCATAGTCATAACTATAAACACTATCCGAACTGGGGAGGGAGAAGGAATGAACACTGGGCCCCGATCGCTGCGGTGAGGGTTGTCCACTCTCAGGCTCGCGTGGCGCAGAGCAGCACCTGAGAGCGGAGGACTCCTTAAATTTTGCTGTGGGTGGTTTGCTTACTTCAGCCAAAACCCAGCCCTCTCATTGGCCAGAGCCAACAAGGTCATGCACACTGCTGGGGGTGACAAATTCTAAGGGCTCAGTCTCCTCTGCACAGAGAACCTGGCTTAGGAAGGAAGAGATCACCTGGTGGGGGCAGGGAAGAGTAATAGAGAATAACAAACACGTATTTCCACAGATCATGGCAATGATTTCTAGTCTGAGGGCTCTTACAAGCCCCTTTTGTTCATGTTATTTTTCAAGGACAGATTTTTTTTTTTATATATAAAGGAAGAAAAAAAGTTGGTAACAGTCATTCACACACAAAGGCAAGATTGATATTCATCTGACTTTTTAATTTAATGTTTTATCGCATTAGATTATTGGAACTAGTTCTACGGGAAAAAAAAGGGAGAAGGGGGTATCTCTTATTTCATTTCTTCTGGAGGCTCCTGTTATTCATTATGAAGGCTTACATTTTTGAAGCTCAGCTCTGAGAATCCATTAGTTCAGTCAGTAGGGCTCCAGTTTACCCGACAGAAAGGGACAGAGGGGTGAATGAGACCTTACTAATAATAGTGAAATAATATTCTTCCACACAGTTGATACTCTTTTCTTTCTTTTTCTTTTACTTTTGTTTTTGTTTTTTGTTTTTAACAAAACCACACAACACCTTAAACACCCCTATTAGGAGAGTGTGTGTTACTCTGCCCAACAGACCCCCGTTCACATGGACCCTGGGAGTCCTTCCAGACTGGTTGAACCCACACCAAGCAATAAATCAGAATACCAAGAGCCTCCTGCGCATAATGTTAGCTCTGTATGTTCCACGAATAACAGTTTTAAAATAGAGAAACAACACAAAAGGGAATGATTTTGGAGCAAAGCTCATCTGTATAAAAATCAGCCTTGGTGCAGAAATTGCTGAGAGGAGTTAGTCTCTTGGTAGTGGTGGCAACAGATGAGAAAAACATAGTCAAAA
The DNA here is from genome assembly GCA_004027875.1 of Aplodontia rufa. Taxonomy (NCBI): domain Eukaryota; kingdom Metazoa; phylum Chordata; class Mammalia; order Rodentia; family Aplodontiidae; genus Aplodontia; species Aplodontia rufa. The sequence goes on along the minus strand of PVKS010021323.1, from coordinate 22,902 downwards.
GATATTGAATACTTGGGTATGTGTGTTGCCAGCAGTACCAACCTTAGTGTGGCCACAGCAGTGTGATGCAGGTGCTATGGTTAGGCCTTTTGTAAAGGTGTAGAAAGGAAGATCACTGGGTTCCTATCACACACAGACAGGAGAGAATGGCTGCTGACTGGGGAACTCCTTCCAGGAGCAAGATTGATAGGGTTCATTGGTATGCAGCCTCTAAGGGCAGAAGCAATGTTTACAAAATACCTATGGGAAAAAAAACAAATCACACCATGGTTTGTAACGTATAAAAATGTTGGGATTTAAAAGAGAAAAATCTGGGGGTTGGGGATTTAGCTCAGTGGCAGAGCGCTTGCCTAGCATGCACAAGGCCCTGAGTTCGGTCCTCAGCCCTGAAAATATAAAATAAAATAAAGTAAAAGAGAAAAATCTGTGTTTGGAAGAGTACTTATCAAGACTTTCTAGGTGGTAAAATGGAGCTGATGTTAATTTTATTCAATCTGATTATAGCTATTATGTAAATTCTCCAGAATAGATTGCTGGCCATCAGCTCTCAAGGCAAGGATGAGTTTCATTCTTTTTTGTAACTGCAGCATCAAGACTGGTGCTGGCTACAGATGGTCATTGGGGAGGAGGTTGCAGACCCAGGGAATGGCCTGAAATTTCCAATGACCACAAGCTCCAATGGCCATTTCCCAGTGACCACAGGGTTAAAGCCAGGTAATGTACAATATCTGCATTTAGTTTACTGACTGGTTTGTTTGAGTGTGCTGAGCAGATTGATGTCTGATCCAGCTGTAATTAGAGGGGCAATTCTGAACAGTGCATGGTGCTCTGACTCAGTTGAACCTTGATGTGACCCTGGTTAGTAGCCAGAATTTTAGAATCTTTGCCCTTCACACTTGCTGCAGTTGTTCAATTCTGCTGCAATGTGTTAGGTGTCCTGAAGAAATGGAAATAGCATTGGACTAATAGGACTGTTAATAGATTTTATCGCTTTATTGAGTTCTTTAAATTATGCTATTAAGTATAGAACATTATTTAGAAATTGTTGAAATACATAATTTTGGTCCATTGATTTTATATTATCCATACCCATAATTTGTATTATCGATTTGTTTTGTTCATGTGCAGGCTTTTTAGATCTCAGGAATAGCAAAGAACAAAGTGTTATGTATGCACTTGCTGGTATGTGAAGGGCTGTGAAATGTAGTTCTGGCTTGGATAGATAAGCGAGTCAATTTAAGTTATATTAAATGAATTCACTTTTAAATAGAGCTTTAATTTCAGTCTAGCTGGAAAGGGGCAGGGATGATAGGATGAAATTTAAAGTCCTTAACAATTTCATTTTAGGACGTGATTTTCCAGATTCGGGTTGGGCAGCAACACATGAGAATCTATTATAGTCGTGCTTTAGGGGTCTAAAATAGAATCTCTGCTATTTACATCAATCCCAGCTTTTCTCTTCCCCAAATCAGTTTTACCTCATTTCCTTTTATAGCTAATTCCTTCAAGCTTTTATAATGCTTTTGTTTTTCAAATTTAAAAAATTAACTTATAATCTGCAAACAGAAAAATATACAAATAATAACCATGCACTTCAATTAATCAACCCAAAGCAAGTCCAGCAACGTGACCACCACCCAGGTTAAAACACAGAGACCCCTTGCATCCTTTCCCAATCAACTTCATCCTTGTTCCTTCCCCTGACTCCCCAAAGATAAACAAACACTGTTCTGACATCTAACACCATGAAATAATTTTTGCCTGATTTTGGATATGAATATTCCATGTGGTTATCTGTAACTGTAGGTCATTCAGTCATCCATTTAATTGCTCAGTAGTATTCTATTGGTGAGCATTAGATTCCAGTTTGGAAGTATTATAAATCCTTCTGCTATAAATAATCCTGTTCATGTCTATATATATTCATGTTTTTCATATATATATATATATATATATATTCATGTCTTTTCGTATATATATGTATATGTATACACACACACACACACACACACATGGATATATGTAATGGAATTGTTGGATCACATGGTATGTTTGTATTTTATGTAACTATGTGATGTCAAACTGTTTTGTACAGTGGTTATAGCACTTTTACTTTACCAGTAGCATACAAGAGTTCCCATAGTGCCACGTTTTTGCTGATACATAGTTTTGTTCATCTTTTTATTTTTAGTTTTCCTAGTAGGTTTTATTCTAGCATTTTGCTGTAAGTTTAATTTGCATGTTCTGCATTGCTAAGGAGCTTGAACTCTACATATTATTTTTGTTGGTCACTTATTGGAGTCTCTTGTCATTTTTTCCATTGGGTCATTTGCCAGTTTCATAGGATTTTTTTTAAAAGAGAGAATCAGTTTTACTTAGTTTGTCATCTGGTTTTTGTTGCTCTGACACTGTGCTGTGTACATGCTACTGAAATTTGAACCCTTATTCTCATGCATGCCAGGCAAGTACCATAAATCTCTGAGCTCCAGCCCCCAGAGGATCATAGGATTCTTTATATTCTGGATATAAGATATAGTTTTACATGTAATTTCTCTCACTATGTAGCTTTCTTTTTCTTTATCTTCATAGTCTTTTTTGACAAACTAAAATTCTCAATTTTAATGTAGTTCATTTTATCCACATTTTTATTTGTTATTGCTTTCTGTGTCCTGCTAAATTTTTGTTACCTAAAGTATTCAGAAAATGCTTTCCAATGTTACCTTCTAGCAGGGCATTGCTTTACCTGTTACATCAATAAGCTCTTTGGAATTGAATTGAGAGAATGACATGAGATAGGATTTTACAAGCTTTATCTGGCTTTGAAGGTGCTGCAGCTAAGTAGAAGCCTGCTTTCTGTTGCTTAGAGTTTGTATTGTATATCTACTAGAAAAGATATTTTAGATGCACTTAGAAAGATTTTTAAATCATATGTCACTCTCATGCATTCATAAAATGAAAAATGGAAGCAATGAATTGTTGGTGTGTGAGTCTCCCCATTTAACTTTCGGGTCCACCCTCTGTGCTTTTCTGTCTCTCTCTGTGCTCCAGGAGGCTGGCCTGCATGGCCTCCCTGCCTTTTCATTTCTGTTGCTTTACCCAAAGAAGAGCACCAGAGGGAAACCAGAAAGTGGAAGTCCTCGCGGGGACTATTATCCCCCAGCTCCCTCTTTCTTTTCTGGGGCCCTTCCTTATATCAAAGGCCACAGCCCCTGCCAGCCATTACCGTGTGCAGCTACCTTCTCTGGGCCAAATAACACTCCCTCTCCTTGTCCAGTGGAGAAGAGCAGTGAAGCCACTGCTCCCTGCTCTACTGTCCCAGAGTACTCCACTCTCTTTTGCTGGTTGTCTAAAACTTGCCCACATCTTTATAAACTGTCCCGATACTAAACTTTTCACATTTTATCTAATCATCTTCCACAGAGGCTGAATTAAAGGGTTCCCACTGTGAAAATAATTTCTGGTCTTCGATGTGAATCATAGATTGCCTTTGAAGCTGAAAAAGCAGATAGTTGAGAATATTCTTGTGCATAAGGAAGGACCCAGAGAGATTGCCTGAGCTACTCAAGCTAGATGGCTCTCACCTCAAGCATTCCACCTTTATGATTATTTTACTTTTGCCGGTGGTCAGATAATAAGAGTGTTTATTCAAAAAAAAATAAAAGGATAAAATAGTTATTTGTAGCTCATTGTGAATTTTACTCAGCTTTTTCTTACCATGTGTTAAGATTAGGCAACACCCTGAAACTGGTGAATGTGTAAAGCAGGAATGTTACAATGAAAAAAAAAATAACAGTTCTAAGGATTATTCAACTGAAAGACATTGATCCCTAAAATAGGATTTTTGGCAAACATCCTCCCTATTGACAATACTGCTGTTCCAAAAGACTTCACCATTTCCTGTTGCCTAAATTAATTCTCCATCAGCTTCATGCAGAGTGAACAAGTACAAATAATTCTCTCCCAAGTCATGTGAGCCCCCTGGAGGGTGAAGAAAGCAGCTGTATTTCCAACTCCATCTCACTCAGGATACTCCTCCCTGTCTCCCCTTGTGTGGCCACCGGTCTCCGCACAGAGGGAGGCTGTCAGGTTGGATTCCCTCGTAGCCTCTGGGATGGAGATCTGAGGTCTGAAAGTTCCATGTCTCCACCTCCCGCAGCTCCACCAGCTCCTCCCAAGTCAAGGTTCCACGTCTGTCCTGTGGCATCCTAAGCACTCCCGCTGCCCAGCGTGATCTTCCCTCCTAGGAGAGAGCCAGGTTCCACTTTATCTTCTCTACTTACCTTTATAAAACCTGCTCTCAACTGGCTGGCCCTGGGAAAAGGACTCATAAACTATATCATACCAACCTTTTAATGTTCACAATGATGAATAAGCTTCGCTGCACACCCATCCCCAGGTACACATTATCTGCATTTTAACGGGACACCATTGTGTTGGAATATGAAGCAGGCTAAGGAGGAAAATACATTGGATTATAAGGGCTTTCCTATCTGCCCATCACTTCTCGCCCATTCACAGTATGTTACTGCTATCCGTGAAGAATTAGTCATACAGAACACTGAATTTGAAATCAAAAGAAACAAAGTTGGGGCTGGAATGGTGGCTCCGCGGTTACGGCGTTTGGCTGGCATGCGCAAGTATGCGAGTTCGAACCCCAGCACCCACATACACAACCAAATCTCGGAGCAACAAAGGCCACTTGAAAAACTAATTCAATTGACTCTCTCTCTCTTTTTCTCTCTCTCACTGTCCCTCTAAAAAAAAAGAAAGAAAGAAAGAAAGAGAAAAAAAGAAACAAAGTTGAGCTCCTGCTCTTGGATAGGTACTTAACTTTGCTGACCTCAGCCTCCTCACCTCCCAAGTGACAAGACTGAATTGATTATAAGGTGACCAGAAGAACCAATGACACAAAAATCTCAGTGTTTCATAGAACAGCAGTTTTGTCAAAACTCATGGCAAGAGAGACATGTAGTTGGAGATGGTCCAAGGGCGATGCCATGAACTCATTGTCCCATGGTCTCATGCCAAAAGCCATCAGGGGCCAGGAGATTCCCCTGAGAGAGAGTTGAGCTGTGCCATTGGCTGGTTCTGGCCACTGGTTCTTCCCTGCACATGGAGCTATTGATATATATTTCACTTTGGCTTGTCCTTGAATATGTAGCAGGGATAATATCACTGAAATACATTCTGAGGCATTTCTCCTCTTGGTAATTGAGTTTTCAGTGCACCCCTTCTGCTGTTAATGTTGTTTAATGGCTCCACAGAAAGCAGAACGAGTGTTGCCCAAAACAAACAAAGTAGAAAAACAGATGTGTGTGTCGGGGCGTGAGATATGGCAGAGGCCTTAAATAGGAAGGGCGAGGCCCTTTTACCAGAAAGACAAAGTATAGATGAGGTCAGACTGTAGTTCAGATGCTTCTGCTGTGGAAGCATCACTCAGTGTGCCGGGGGCGGGCGGGGGACAGGAAGGGAGCAATGAGAGTATAGAAATCAAGGAAGAGTGATGGTGTCTGTAAGAAGCCCTTCTCAAATCGGGTGTCCATAAGTAGAAGGGAAGTGGTAATGTGGAATATATAGAATATGTAGGTGGAAAAAAGAGGTAAAAGAATTCCTTCTACTTCCATGTGGTTTGGCATGGCAGGGAAAGAAGAGCAGGCTATCTGATCTGCCAGCTGAATGGGATTCACAGCCAAGGATCAGACAGCCACACTGAAGACTCAGTCAGATGGAAACCACTAGGCTTGCATCATCCTGAGAGAAAAGATCATGAGTTATTATAACTCCCAAACAATACGGAATAGTGGCACACTCATGTAATCCTAGTGATCCAGGAGGCTGAGGTTGGAGGATCACATGTTTGAGGCCAGTCTGGGCAATTTACCAAGACCCTTTCTCAAAACAAAAAAAAAATTAGAAAGGGTTGGGGATGTAGGTCAGTGATAGAGTGACCCTGGGTTCAATCCCCAGCACCACACACACACACACACATGCACACATACGCAGACACACACACATACAAACTCAAGCACACACATACACATGCACATACACAAATGCGGATGTGATGGAATGAGATGTAGGCCACTGCTGTCCAGTAGAAATAAATTACAGCTCCTTTGAGAGTGAGAAGTCTTTGGAAAAGGACAGGTCTTGGATCAAGTGTCCTTAACCTAACGCAAAGATGTTCCTTGCACTTAGCTAGGGTAGAGGGAGAAAGGGAAATCTTTGAAGGAGAGAAATAGTCCAGATATGAAGCTCATAATTTAGGCTGGTGATTTACCTGAAATGAGTCTGAGATAGTGCTGCATGTAATTGGTAAGTTTAACTCTCCTTGCCATTAAGGGGAAATTTAGTTCCATTAGAGAGAAATAAAGAGAGTTAATTTTATGAAAAGAAAAAAGGTAAGACATAGTTTATGCCATAAATAAATTTCTTTACTATAGATGAAAAAAGCAGCCCACTTTTGATATTCTAGCAGATCTCAAGCTTAGAAGACATTATTGGCAAGGTAGAAGATCATTTTTAGTTCTCTAGTATAAGCAGTTTCTCTTGAGCAACTTCACTGTATTCCTTCAGGGTATAATTATGATTCATCATCATCTTATTACCATCTCTGCTAGGGAATAATAACAGGAACAAGATCTGGCAATTACCAACAAATTAATGATTTTTAAATAGCCCTCTAACTCTTGATCTTTGTGGAATACTAACATATATTTTAATCATCATGATGGGATGACCAAAGAAGTGACTGTCTTTTCCCACTTACTATCACCCCTCACCTGTTAGAAGCAATGACAGAGAGGAGTATAGGCTATATCAAAGTAAAATATTAAAGTTATGAATGAGTCATTTTTCCCTGGTAGGGCCAGATTCAACAAGTATTTAAAATAATGACCCCCTTCAGATCTTCCAAGGATAGTGATAACCAACTGTATTAAAGACATTAGAGACATTGCACAATCTGAGTCTCAAGAGACTGCTAATTACCCATGTGCTGGATGCTATGAGTGATTGACAAGCCAGCATCTGCATCTTTATTCAATTTTCTCTCCAATTGGATCCTTAAGGATTCCAGATTTCTAAAAGCCAGGTGAATTATGTACCTAAATTAGCTGCTAAAATTCCTTTTTGTAAAACCATCACTAATTATTAGTGTGGCCACATAAAATCCTATTTTCTCTGTCTTAGTGGAGGGAGCTACAACTTATTAAGCAGTCATTGTATGCTAGGTATTTTTCCAAGTATTTTTTGCATTCCCTAACTTAACTATGTTATACAAGATTAATATTAGTATTCATATTTTCAGAATATGAAACTAAGGTAGAAAGATATCATATCTTGCCTTCTGTCATCCAATAATAAGGAATAAAATAAGAATATAACTCTAAAGTACCTGTTTTTTCCTCTATCCCATACTTCTTTGATTGGAGCTGATTTTTGCACCACTCTGTGGTTTCCTTAATTATTTGTGATGTAAACTTATGTGCATCTTCTGTTCTTCTTGATGGCAGCCTTCCTGAGATGGTAGTCTGAATATATTTGCATAACTTTTGCATATAAGGGGCAGCTATTATTTTGTGCACACATAGGACATAGCAATGAGTAGAGAATCAACGTCTATGAAATCCATTTGAGCAAAAGTCAAGAACTAAGAAGATGCAGACTAACTAGAAATGCTAAATAAAAGATTCATTTTAAAATGCAAAGTGGAGTTCACAAAAAATGAGTTATTTAAGTACCACAAATTAAAAGGGAACTAAAATCCAAAAATCCAAATAACTATGCTCATTCTTTATCCTCTTTAAGATAATATTGGGAGTAACTTCAAGGAACTTAGCAGCTTAGGCTTCAATATCTACAGTATTCTGGGCCTTCAGCACAAGTGAAATGGGGAAGAATAACTGAGATTTTAAAAAATAAACACAGGATCTTCAAATAGCTGTTTATTGCAGATATAATAAATAATGAAAAGATAAAGGAGGAAAAAATATCTCCACTGACTTTGCTTGATGTGCCCAGGCTCTGGATGGGGTTAGGGGAAGTCTCCACAGGAAATTAAAACTCTTAAATTGTAGATCATATAAGTATGAGAGTTTTCTGTCATAATCCAGGAGCCACTAAGCCAAGGAACTAATATAAAATGGTGGGTGATTCCTTTGCAGCATTTGGCAGAAATAAATATAAAACTGTCCAGAAGGAAAACTCTCTGATTCAGTAGAGTTTCCATGGGAAGAGATGAAACAAAGTAAGAATATACAACAAACTGGAGAAATAGAAACTCAAGGACCTGCAGAAGAAAGAGTTAGAAACTGGAAGAGATATTTTAGTAAATTATTCAGAATATAGCAGAGATAAATAAATGGATGGAAAAAAGGAAAGAGGATAAAAGATCTGTAATGCACAATGAGATTTATTTCATAGCATTTCAAGAAGAATAGAAAAAGAATAGACAAACAGTATAAATCCTATTTAAAATGACAAATTCTTACAAGGATAAATAAAAAGAAATACTGTATCTGAACACATTATCAGGGAATTTCAGAGACCTGCAACAAAGATAAATATTTAAAAGCAATCACAAACAAAAAGATAGAAAATCTACTATAGCAGAGAGACAACAAAGATAGAAAACCAATTTGAATGACTACAGACTTCTTAAGATCAACAATATTGTCTGTGAGTCAATGGAATATTAGTTCAGAGTTCTGACAGAAAAATAACTGCAGATGTAGAACATTGTATCCAGCTAAAGTATCATTTGAGAATTAAAGTGAAATAAAGATATTTTCAGGAAAATATTGAGATTACCATTTCAAAGCCCTATCTAGAAGGACTACTAGAGGATATGCTTTAGAGAGAAGGAATTTGAAGCCAGAAAGAAAAAATATATTGTAAGAAGAAAAATGAATTTAAAAATTGGTGAACATGGGTAAATGAAAATAAGCATTGAATATATATTTTTCAAAACAGAAATACTAATGTCTAGATTGGGAGGACAAACATAAAACATATAGAAATGATTATTTGAGTTGATCACATCCTAATACTTTTATTTTGTTTAGGAAAAAGGCAGAAAATATAATATCCAAACTAATAGAAGAAATAAGAATAATAAGGAGATCTGATTTGTTCAATGTAACACAAGAAAGAAGAACTAAAGAAAAAGCTAGGAAAAAAGAACAAAATAAGATGGTAAGAATACACACACACACATCTCATGTATATCAGTAATAATATTATATAAACTTGCTGGTTAAAATAGCTTTTTATTTATACTTCCAAATTAGCTATATTTTGTTTCAGGAGCTACAGTTAGAGCTCAATATCTTATGAAGTTTAAAATAAATGGATGAAATAAATATCAATTTTTAAAAAGCAAATATAGCTATATTAGTATAAGATACACTAGACTTTTAGGCAACAGGCATTGTTGAGAACAAGGGGAGCCAGTGCATGATGATAAAAGATCCCAGGTCCTTTAGACACCAAAGTCTACAAATCAGCAGTTCTCTGTGCTCTCTCTCCCTTATGATCATAAAGCATGATACAATGCAATGAAATCATTGTAGGTAAAAAGATACACCACAGTGAACTGGGTATGCAGGAAACCTGGCCTGGGTTAGGGTTCCGACTGCAACACTCTACAGCTCTGCTGTCTTGTCTCACTTCACCTGTCTGTGTCTCCCACTTCCTCGCCTGTAAAATGAAGTCAACAATACCTCTCTCTCATGAGTTGAGTGAAGATGAAAAGAAAGTAAATAAAGGACCAATTTATCACAGTTTCTCAACAAAATGTTAGCTTATGCCAATTCTTATCACAAAAAGAAATCTGCAAAACTTAGTTGTAATTTCAGAAGGCAAATAGCTAGTTAGGATTTCAAGTGAAATCATTTTTCTTTTAAGGAGTTAATTATCCATGAAATTAAGTATTTACGCATTCACAGAACCAATGTATTTATAATGTTAGAATACAAAAGTAGCTGGTCAAGAAAGTCAAAACATTCTCAATGTCTTCACAACGGATGTTTCTCCACATGGCAATATTTTTTAATTATCTTTTACAATTATCTAAAGAGAAGAGCATACTGTAAGGTCAATTAGGAAAGTAGCATGCTGTTGAACATTCATATTCAGGAGTAAATGTTCATGTCAGTGAAGTGCTCACTTACAAAAAGCTTCATACTCTCAGCCCTTTTTCCCTTAAAATAAAGACATAATTGGTGGTTTGATTCCCAGGTGGAATGACCAGCTATCACAGTTTGCCTGGAACTGAGGGGTTTCCCAGGATTCAGGGTTCTGAATGCTAAACCTAGGAGTTTGAGGGAAAATTGGAATAGCTGGTATCTCTCCACTCCCAGGCCACACTGCAAAACTGATCTGCCCATCAGTCACAACTGCTGTATTCCTTTATGAGAAATCTACTCTGTCATGTGCCAGGGTTTCTTCTGTTGCCCTCCTGGACATCACACTTGACTCAATGGTCACCTGGGCCTCCAGCTGGGATGTAACTCTGGGTTCCATGCGAGCAGAGAGAAGCAGCTTCTCCTTTGTTATACCCTATTTCCACACATCATATCTTTGAAAAACATGATACTTTGGGCTGGAGGGTAGCTCAGTGGTAGAGCACTTGCCTAGCATGTGTAAGACCGTGGGTTCAATTCCCAGCACTGCCAAAAGTAGTTAAATAATTTTAGCTTTGAGTATTTCCTGTTTTCACATTGTTGCCCAAAATGAGCCCATAGTTTTCAGAGTGGAGGTATGAGCAAGAAGAGAGGATCAGACACCCCTCCATGGTTCATACTCTCATCCCACCACACATGAGCATCAGCACTGATGACAGACACCCACGCTGAGATGGATGGCCAATCACCACTTCCTCAGGCAGTGATTTCAGAATCCCAACTGGAGCAAGTTTAGGCACCTGCTCAACCTTATTTCTAGGAATTAATGTAGTTAGTAAAGATCTTGACATCCACAAAAATGTAGAGAGACAGTTGAACAGCTGCCATTCCCAAGTCCAATTCACGGGACTCCTCACACATACTAGTGCGAATGCTTTCAAACTCCCTTGTTCTCCCACACCACTCACTCTGTGTGTGTGTGTGTTTGCGCACATGTGCATGTGCCAGGGATTGAACCCAGGGGCATTTAACCACTGAGCCACATCCCTAGTCCACCATACCCTTTTTACTTTTTGATTTTGAGACAGGATCTTGCTAAGTTGCTTATGGTCTCACTAAATTGCTGAGGGTGGCTTTGAATTTTCGATCCTCCTACCTCATCCCCTGAGCTCCTGAGATTACAGGAGTGCAACATCACACCCAGCCCATAGCATTTGCTTTATTCTATTAAAACATTATTCATAGTCTGTTTTATAGTAGAGTCACTTAAGCATGTGTCTATCTCCTTCATAAATGGCTAGATCTGTAAGAGCAGGAAAACTGTCTCATTCACATTTATATCTCCCCTAGAACTGAGCAGAATACCTGTCACAGAGAGACTATTCAATGATTCTTTCCTTAATTGATAACGTTCTTGGGACTCTAGAAACTCAGCACAAATCAGCTGGTTCCTTTTTAACCTGGTCAATAATTCAGTCTGTTAGGAAGAATGACTACATAAAATATATTCTGCTAACATTGATTATTCTTGCATTAGATTCTACAGATCAGTTAATTTAGTAGGTATGTCTGGTTTGGAAAGTCTTGACAGTGAAGAAAGGATGTATTAGAATAAATAAAATTCAAATTATCCCAGGCAACGTTTGATTGAAAAATCATTTGAATGATGCTATTCTCTCACAAAAAACCTTTACAAGGTTGTTTGCCAAATGTTGTGTGTGTCTGGCTTCCAATCCTCACAAGTAATTCCAGACTGAACTAGCTCTTGCTGAGCACATACTATGTGTCAGGCAATAAGGTCAGTATCATCACACAATCATCCTGTTCCCATAATTGCAAAGCATTTCAATTCTGCAGCATGAGAATGAGTTTAACTTGATAGCTATTACTTAGTACACTTTAAAAATGAGTTCAGTTGACACATATGATTAATTATGTTATTCCGTTTCAAATTTAAAAAGAGGAAAATTTTCTGTATAATTTTGCACTGTGCTAATTGCTCTAATAGGCAAAAGAAAAGGCAATAATTTTAGTCATGACAATATCATAATCCTCCCATCCAGAGTTACAATAAAAGAATATTCATGGAAATACCTCATTCAAAATACTATTTTCCTTTATGATAATAGAAGAGGTATTTGTTTAGTTCTGATGGTGTTATAGCTGATTTGAGTGTTCCTCATGGAGGGGAAAAGAACCATTTTATATTATATATACAGTAAAAGTAACTATAAATGCATAATGTTTATGCATTAGAAAGAAAGCGGAGGGATAATTAGCTGCCATCATATTCACTTTCCTGTCTTCGGTAGTAGGTGTAGAGCCTGCACCTGTGTGCAGTCTGCGGCAGGTGTGTCAACCATCGAATTTCATCTGCAGACTCTGAAGCATAGTGGCGCGGGGGCCTCAGGACAGTGCTAATTTTCTTTCTCTGTCTGTTCCTCTGACCTGACCCTAAACTAGGGAAAGAGGCTGGACGATATGAAGGCCACTGAAATATTGCAAAAGAAATAGAGAGTCTCTTCCTGAATTAGGGAGTAGAACCAACCTTTCAGCATTTATTCTCTGGACATGTCAATTTGTCCACAAGATCATAGTTGAGATATTTTATTTTATTAAAAATAAAAACATAAATAAATAGAAGGAACCCCAGTAAAATAGAGGCAAGGCAACAAAGGGTGGGGGAGGAGGAGAGTGAAAGTGAAGTACTGGGGATTAAATTGGAGCAAATTATATTTCATGCTTGTATAATTATATCAAAATGAACCTCAATATTATATGGAGCCAAAATGTACTAATAAAAAAATTAATGATACTTTGGGCTAATAAGTCTAATCCTGATTTGACTGAATGAAGGATATTGGTAGAAGAATCCTAGTATCAGAGATAAGTCTGGGATTGGGGTCAGGGAAGAGGGGTACTTGGAAAAAAGAACTGTGGGATGGTGTAGGACTAGATTTAATCTCAAGTGGGATTTCAAACAGCAGAATTCAAAGTATGAGAATCAAGAATAATTAAAAGGTAATCAAAATACATATTGCTCTCATATCTACTTATCCTTTTTCTCCTATCTGGTATTCTTCATCTGGCACCTTGTTGTTTATCCTTCACACCTCAGCTCAAGCCTCAGATGCCTTAGAAAGTCTTTCCAACCTCCTGCACTTCAGCTCCCATAAAACCAGGAGCCACTTCCTGTTAGTGAGGAAGGAGCTGTCTGTGATACAAAATAGGGAGTACCAGTTTGGAACATACTGAACTTGAAGGGCCTATAAGATATCCTAGTTGTTGTTGTTTTTTTAATTGGTTCAGCATCAACCTACATACTGAAGGGATTTGTTGGTAAGCCTTCATTTGAGCACACATGTTGACAGAGTTGCTTTAACCCGATCCTTGTCCAGGATCTGTCCCGCTTCCTCCACTCCCCAATCTCATTATGGCTCCTCTGTAGTTTCAACCTTGGTCCAGAGAGGCTTCTGGCCACTTGCTGTATTCTCTTTTGCTGTCTCCTTCTCATGGGAGGGCAGTTGCTATTTTGACTCGTTCTTTATACCACAGTGTACTAACAGGCAGGGACACTGTCAAAAGGTAACATGCCATCACACATGTCCTTCTCTTCAACTGTCAGGACTGGCAGGCTGGCCTTGTCTATGTGGCTGTTGGGTAAGTGGATTTGGGAATTTGTTCCAGAGACCTCCTTATTCCTGCCACTCTCCACCAGGATGCTGGATTTGGTGTGGAAGGAGGGGTACCCTGGAGGCACAGGCCTCCATGAGGCACCCCAACTCAGCATCAAGGGCAACCCCATGTTTGGCTTCGTTGGATGCTCCGCCACCTCGCACTGTGTTCCCCACTTGGCAATTGATTCTTAAAAAAAATACATCCATGTCAGGAAACTGTTAGGACAGCATGCTGAGTAGGAATATTCTAGTACCTTCCAGAGCTGTAATACTTCCATCTTTTACCTCCAACAATGCACTGTCTTCCTTGTTTAGGTAAGCACATTCTTTAATGGGGTTGGAGCGGTGGCTGGGTGGTTATAGCGTTTGCCTAGCAAGTGTGAGTACATGAGTTCAAACCCCAGTACCACGTACACAACGAAGTGTCCAAGGAATGAAAGTTACATGGAAAACTAAATAAACATTGCTTCTCTCTCTTAAAAAAAAAAAAAAAAAAGAAACTTATTGCAGCTGGAGTGGTGGCTCAGTGTGCAGCGTTGCCTGGTATGGACGAGTACCCCGGTTCAAACCCTAACACCACATACACAACTAAGTGTGGGAGAAACAGGGACCAGGAGGAAAATAAAATCGATTCTTTCTTTCTCTCTGTCTCGAAAGAAAGAAAGAAAGAAACAAATAATTATTGATCCTTGTATCCTCAGCTCAGTACAATGTCCAATACAAATTAGGTGCTCAAAAAAATGGTCAGCAATGAATGGATGAGTTTGTCCACTCCAACCCCTGGCTACTGGCTACTCTGCATCTGGTCCTTTCAGGTGGACCTCTGAAAATTCCCTGCATAAGTCGTGTCAAACCCACCTGTGTTGAGCCCATCCGGTCACCTCATCCAGAACTTCTTTGAACATTCACATTCACAATCTCTATTTAGCTTTTTCCTACTTCTTCTTCCCATTTCACCTCTTGCGCAATTAGTTTAGTACATTGATATTCTCTAATTTAAAAGTGCTGGAATTATGCTTTTACCCGGATCAGGTATGACCTGTTCTCCACTTACTTATCCTGGAAAACACCAGGAATTTCAAGTAGAGACCTTGTCTAGTCCCACAGAGCTCATAGGCACAAAGGCCCAGTTGTCTTTCTAGTAAGATGAGGTGAAAAGGCAGTGAGGTCAAGGGCTGCATAAGAGGGATATGTGGGATGTTTAATGCTAAATTTCCCAAGAACTTAAGTTTGATGGGATAAGCAGTTGAATTTTCTGCTTAAAATGAAACTCTTGGATTATCTTTCAGTGGTTCATGTGTATTACTCGTATTTTCTCTATTCCAAGCAATAGTTCTATATATGGCAATGAATAATCATCATGTCTGTGCTGCCAGATGGACCTTGCTTTGCACAATATTAACTTTAGTAAAGAAAATATCCAAACACAGTAGGTGACTAAACAATGTTCATGTCATATGATAATAAACTCTGACTGATTTAATATTTGAAGATTTTTAAAAACACCTTACACATCAGTATTCAGTTCAAAGAAATAAAATGGGGGGATATTTTGGGAAATCACAGAACAATTTTATATTAGTTTCATTAAGGGCATTATACTTTATAGCATTACTGATTTTGCTGGCTGAAAAAAATACGATAAAATTCTTTATGTACACAGAATATAGTATACACTATAAAATTCCCGAAGTCATGACATATAGTCATTGACCACACATACCATGATGGTCCCATAAAATCATACTTTATAGGCTGGTGATGTCATACCCATCTTAGTTTTTATAAGTACACTCTATGATATTCACACAATGACCAAGTCACCTTAAGACCCATTTTTCAAATCATGTCCCTGTCTTTAAGCACGTGACTGTATATTATTATTGTTGGGTTTTTGCATGCAATTTTAACATGTCACATAAAATATTTGTGTGTATCTTTATGGTGTGTAATCCAAAGAACCAGTATGGGATGGGACTCATTTTGTTTTATTTAAAAATCACATGCAAGAATCTAATAACTTTAATTTTAAACTCTGTCACTGCAAATGAGTACTTGATGAAAGAGGAAGTCGAATAACCTTTAGCTAAGTTAATTAACATTCCCTACGTTGTATGAAAAGGTAATCATCCTACTCAGTGTGATTTTTACTCAAATAGATATGTAGACCTCAGCAGTTTGATATGGTACCCACTAGGGACATGTGGCTGTTCAAATTCATTCAAATTAAATAAAATGTAAAACTCAACTCCTTATTTGCATTAGCTACATGGAGGTTTCAAAAGCTGCATGGGGTTAGTACCTGCCATATCAGATAGATAGTTAGAGGACATTTTGCAGAAAGTTTTATAAAACAGCAATCCCTTTTGCTATGGCATAGGTTAATAAATTCAGCAAGGATCCCAAGTGAATAGGGGAGGGAGTTCAGAATATTTTCTCCAAATTAAAATTCCCTTGATAAGTGTCTCTAAATACTTCTCTATGTTACACTCACCTGCAAACGCACACACATGCACACACAGTTTTGGTCATCATAAATAACCACATCTTTATATTTTTCATAGCCATTGCTTTAATATTGGTGAAATGAACCCTGAATCTTCTACCTAAAGGAGGTTATGATTTAATGAATAACCTAACATAATTCCCTCTCTACTGCAGTAACAGATTGTTCATGAGGCCAGCACACTTTTGACTGCATGGTGCTTTATTTAAGCGCACATACATACAACGATGACAAAGGAAAACATGGTAGAATTCAGCACAAAGGCTGCATGCACTGGTAGAACAGGTGGATTCTAGTTTTGCAGGATGAAGTAGGGGTTGAGAACAGGAAAAGCTGGGAGAGCAAGTTTCCTTTCCCATCACCACATAGAAGGGTCTTCAAGCCTGTAAAACACAATAAACGAAGCAAGTCAGAGAAGCTGCTCCACTCCCTGGGAGGCTTGCAGGAGTGAGACAAGCAGTTCCAAACTGAAAGGCATCAGAAACTGTTCAGAAGCCCCCGCTGGCACTCTAAATAAGAGGCCTCGTGGAAGAGCAGGATGTGAGACAGCCCTACGATGAGCAAAGACCAGCTGAGGGCTTTCGCTCAGGGAAGGAAGTCAGAGGCAAATTCTAAGTGTTTAGAAGGCTCTGTATATATCAAAGGAGCTGAGGACTCCGCAGCATTTCTGAAGATCAGAACTGCAGAAGTCACATGAAACTGTAACAAGAGAGTTAGTATCACTCGACTGAATACACTTCTGTCGTTTCCCACAAGCCTTGTTATGTAGTAGGATGCTATTTATTAGACTATAAAGAGCCCTTTTCACTAAAACAGCACTCACAGGAACTTCAAGGCTGTCGGCTTTTGTTTCCTTCTAATTGCCATGATTGAGTCTGTCAATCAAGATGTAATTAAGTTCATTCCACGCACTGACTGTGGTATGTCAGGCCATAGGATACAATCTGCAGCCGAGTGCTAAGTAGATCTGAATCGTTATTTTCCTAACCCCAAGTAGGCACAGCCTGCCCTAAAATTACTGTGGCAAACATCTCCTGCATATCAACAAATCGTGAAAAAGTACTTATTGCTTAGTGTTAAAAGCAATCTTGTGCCTTTTCCACGTGTTTCTCTTGCATTTGCTGTTTAAGTTGGGGCTAGGAGCTCTGGAGACCACTGGAGTTTTATTCTACTTCAGATCTTCGTTTCCCTCAGGAAAAAAAAACCCGAATCTGCCAACTCTAAACTTGTGCCATTCACTCTGGCTGTCCATTTTATAAGGGAAATGAGGGAGGTAGGAGGGGCCATGGGTGGCCCTACAGTCACTCTGTATTCTCTGGAGAGAACAGCCCTGAAGAGGGGCACTCCAGTCACACTCACTGAGCAAGTGTTCTAGTGACCTCTTCTGGGGAACTTGGTTCTTGACATTGTAGAGCTCTGGGTCTGAGGCAGCCAAGCTACCTCAAGAGTGGACTCTGTGAACTGTGATCCTACCATGGGCAGAGGCAGGGAGCAAGGGCAGAGGTGCCAATGGGCTATGAAACTGGAGGCAGATTAGTTTTCTTTACAGCAGCACTCCTTCCTTGTCCAGGAAGCGCCAGAGGATCTCAGCCCAACAGCTAGCATTTAGATTTTGGGGGCACTACTTCCCAAGACGATCCATATTCCAAGAAAATAGCAAGGCTACAGTTAGCTCCTCAGAATCATGTCCCCAGACAGTCATTCATTGAATGTAATATACTACCATGTTGAACTAAAATAGGGAAAAGAAAAGTCACCAGGAGCTCCTGATTCATCTACAGCTTTGTGCAAAACCAGGAAGGCTGGAGTCAAACACATGAGGAACATTTCCCAGGACATGGAGGCACTCCACCAAGTGCAAGAGAACTACAGATTATCCTGGCAAAGATGGACAGCTGGTCATTTCAATTTAGAGTTGGGGCCTTACTCTATGCACCCCCCATTATAACAATATTATAATGTCTATAGAGAGTAATTTATGATCTAAAAGTTATTTAAGTTTAGAGTTTTCAAAGGAGTACCAAATAGTGTGGGAGAAAATGTTCCTACACAGAAGTTTAGAAAATTACCCATGGGTATATGAAAAAAGGTCCTCTCTCTCTGGTTGTCCAAACCCACCCAAATCCCCCTTATCTGGAAGTCTCCATCCCAGTGCCTCTCACTTTCACCTGGCACCTTGAGCCCTACAATCACAAATTCACCATACCTGGTTCTGGGGACGTTTTCTGTGTTTTCTCTCATGAAGAGGTCTGAAATCAGTGACTCGGGGCTAGACCGTTTTCCATATCTGGAAAAAAATAAATGGAAAAAAATCTTTTAAAGCAAGCTTAGACTAGCCATAAAAAAAAAAGACTTTGGGAAAAAAAGAAGATAATCTCCTATTTGGGATGTGAACCTAAAAGTTATTTTCAGTTGTTATCCTCTAATAAGTAATCTAGGTGTATGAAGTATATATCCAAAACATTATCACAAATGATTTAAATTTCATGTTTAAAATTCACTTAAATTCTTAATAAATAACTTAGCAGATTATTGAAACTCAACCAAAATCCCTAGTCAAATTCTTGCCTTTTAAAACCACCACCAGTAGTACATATGTAGAAATTCTTTTATAACTAGGTGACAGGAAGTTAAAAAGTACTAAAGCTTGATTTGGAACATTTCCATAATTAGTTGATTGGCTATAGTTCTGATGATGCACAGCAGTTTAAATCTTAACAAGAGCAGATGATAGTCCAGAAACAGCTCTAGGGGAAAAAAAATCCCAGCACCAACATGTTCAAAACCCACCTGTGTCTTTGAATCTGCTTTCTCATTCATAAAAAAAATTATAACCCGTGCTTAAATCAGAGTCTTTGTGAAAATTCAATGCAAAAGTGAGTCACAATACTTTGAGAGTGATGAAGTGATACATATGTGCAAGTTATGGCTGCTGAAATGCATCTGTCCTTATAGCTACCAACAGATCTTGTGTCTTATATTTTCCATACTTATTCAGAGGACCAAAAGCTAAAAACCTTTACCAATGCTGTGATTTTTAATTTGCCCTATAAGTTGAAAATAATCCTTTTGATCCATGGAAGTCTTCTTTTTCTTCCCCCTCCCATAACAAGATATGTTGGGACAATATATGAATGCAAGATTACATACCCATGAGAGTAATATAAGCCACCTGCTCCAGGCCACCGCTGATGGGTTTGACAGGTCTATATCACATCACATTTTTTTTGCAGAATATTTTCCCCTTTCTCAGAAAAGGTACTAGACACCAGCAGCCATTTTGTTTAAGAATGGAAACTTAGCCTGGCGTATATTGGTTAACTAATAGTGGAACAGCTGAAGAAAGCTGATAGAGAATGTGTTTTAACTGCCTATCAAGCATAACTCCAAAATTCTGGGAAATCTGTGGCCTGGTTTGTGGAGACTCAGGGGAAGCAAAGACAAAACAAAGAGCTCATCGCACTCAACCACCTACCCCTCTCCCATCAGTTGTTAAGATGTCCTTAAGCTATGATATCAGGCTGCAGGCAGCTGCTTACATTTAGTTATTCTGTCCATCACTTGATTTTTACTAATCTTAAAACTCTTGGGCAACCTTAATCCACTTATCTTCATCATGCTCCAGTGAGTGAAGGAACTGGCAACTGTTTAACAGAGAAGAACCTACTTCTGTGATAGCAGGATTTGCACAGTCATAAACTAGGATCCAGGACAGCAATGCTCACTACTTTTCCTTCTCTAATTAATTTTGGATAATCCTTCTTCTCTGCAATGCCTTAACTTCCGAAGATTGAGTCTCCAGGGCAAAATTCTCAAACCTGGCTGCACATTAGAATCACCTGGAGAGCTTAAAGGAGAAGAAAGAAAAAAAAAAAACCTGTAAAGTCCAGCCCCCAGCCCCAGAGGGTCCGATTTAATTGGTCAGATATGGAGGCCAAAAGTATATAGTAAAAGTTCCCCTGGTGACCGTGAAGTGCAGCCAGGATGAGAAACAGTAATTTAGGGCTGAGTTTTTCAACCTTGGCACTCTGACATTTTGGGTTGGATAATTCTTTGTTCTTTGTCCTGGGCATTCTAGGATGTTTATAGCAGCATCCCCTTACTATACACACTAGATGCCAGTAGCACCCACTCTAGTTAGAAAACAAAAAAAAATCACTAGACATTGCCAAAAGTCCTGGAGAGTATAACATCACCCCCAACTGAGAGCTGCTGATCTAGGGAACTATGTAAGCTAAATATGATAGACCACACTCTGGAATAAACAATGCATCTTTCAGAGGCAGTGAACCAGAGTCCAGACAGCAATACTCAAAAACATGGACTTAATAGAAAATGGAAGAGAACGAGTTCAGATGATGATATATATGCTGATTTAAAACATAATCACAAATGACGCTGTAATTTTAAAAACACACACTTGGGCATGCGAGTGGACATCCATAGTGGGAAGTCAGTGGGTACACAATGGAGGAGACATGAGTGCATTAGGAGCCTCTCAGAGTTTCCAAGAAGGAATTTACATGAAGATGAGGCCAGAAACTGTGGGACCAGCTTATTCCCATCTAACCTGAATCTCTTCCTACAGAACTCAAGTCCCTTTCCCATTTTTCCTCATCTAAGATGTTGGAGATCATATTGGCTGTTGATAACAATGACATCATCCAAAGAAATTCAGCAGGAGGGCTCCAACTCCATCACCCCTAAAAGAAACCTTCATGAAATGTTCTTAGTTTCATGATCTGTAAAATGGAGATAATTGTATTGCCTTCAAAGTTTTGAGGTAAAGACCAGATGAGATGCCTAGGAAAACATTTTGAAAAGCTAAAGTTTTATACAATGACAAAGATTTATAGCAATCATCTTTGCAAAACTGAGTTCTGCTGTATATTTTGCTATGACTTAATGACGTGATTTTCCTAGGAAAAAAAATAGAAGTTACTATCTTTTCATTTGTCTAAATTCTTTTTATCTGGGCTGCAGGATGGTATAAGTAAGAATTTGCAGCATTTAACTCTCCAGGAAGTCTAATAGAATTCAAAACATTGCTTTTTGCTAGTTAAAATGATCAGAGTTTAAGGGATCATGAACCAATATTAATTGAGCCTCTGTAAATAGGAATTTTTTTCATAAGTCTTTTCAGGATGTCGTATACCTTTTTTTGATGAAACAAAAAGAAGGAAACTATTTTTGAAGTATAAATTTCTCACCTCCCCTATTTTTTTTCCAACTACTCCCTGACTTGTAAGCAGTAAAAATGTGGTTTAAAAAACCCAAACAAACAAAAAAACCTCCCTATACTTTACAACACATAACTGAAACATGTTAAATAACATTAATGCTTCTAAGGACTCCTCTTTTACAGCTCCTTAAGATAACTGTTAAATGATTTGGAACTAAGATGCACCAATTTGGCAACAAATTTTAAATACTACATTGTTTGTAAAATAGTTTTGATTTATTTTTCACTTAATATTCAGTGTTGAGAGTGAAAATGTGACATTTCATTTTAACTTTCTGGGCATTCAGAATAAAGTTTACAGTTTCTCAGATTCCAAGTATTCCCTGGATTTTTCCTAGAGTTACTAGACCAATTTAAGTTTTTGCTTAATAAAGAAAGTAGGCACTTTCTTTTCAGAACTCAGCTGCTTTAAAATGGGCCAAGTCTGCATTTTAAGTCAACTATTTTCATGCTAAATCTCTAATTATTGGGACTGCAATTTTCAAGTATAGGGGTAAGACTGCCAATATGCTGTGCAGACAAAAAAGAAATACATAGCTCTATTTGCATCTTCCTAAATGCTTTCACTTGGTTTGTCCTGGACAGATAGGAAGGTGTGGTCTTTTGCAACCAGGCTCATTCCTCTGTGGTTTTCTTTGGAGGTGGTTGTTTCCCTAGACTTGAGATTCACTCTCCTCCCTACCCAGAGTTTCCTAAGTGCACCCCGTTCCCCTTTCACCTATCACTTTCCCATCAAGATGGATAGACAGGCTCCAAGAGCTTAAAAATAAAAAGACACAAGGGTGAGCGAGTGAAGATGCCACATACAAGCTTGGGGAACCTGGGTGACTAGTTGCAGAGAGGATGTACCCCATTTCTGCAGTTTGTGTCCCGAACATTTTGCCTAGAGCTGAATATGTGCCCCATATTGTCCTCCCCTAGGATAAAGCGGAGAAAAAGAAATGGTCCCTGTCGCCTAACATCCCCAGAATCTTCAGTGTACAGGCTCATTGCTCCCGGGAGTCATTCTCTTGGATCCCACCCACCTCTGCCTAGTGATGAGGTTGATGTAGTGTCGCAGCGCGGAGTAGTATCTGGCCATGTCCTCCGCTGGAGCGTCCTCTCCAGGGTTGTCCGGCTTGGAGGGGTACGCCTCGGCCAGCGCACCCAAGCACACGAGCAGTGACAGGGCGAGGGTCAGTCCAGACAGCCCCAGTCTCTTGCTACCTAGCATCTGCGGACACAGAAGACTCAGTGACTAGGAGTTGGGGGCCTGGAGATTCAGAGCACACACGCCCGCATCCTGTTTGCTGCTCCCACCTTACCACCCCCATCCGCACTAGTCCCAGTCCTACAGAAAGACGTTGAGTTTAG
>PVKS010021322.1:0-35422 GCA_004027875.1 Aplodontia rufa | reverse complement strand
GGCCAGGGCATGGGGCCCTGGGTGTGGCCGGAGGGGTGAGTTGCTCCTTAGAACTTCTGGTACAGCCTTGTAGTCCTCAGAAGGAACGCAGAGTCACGGTGCTGAGCTGGGGCCACTTCTGAGCTGTGTCTCTAGTTGAATAAAAGCAAAGTCCAGACACCAAAGCAGTGCATGAAATGTAGTAACTTGGTGGCAAGTAGATGATACATAGGTGGGGGTAAATAGATAGAGTGACAGAGTGGTGGATGAAAGGATGGATGGACAGGCACACAGGCAGGCGATGGGCACACACACATTTTCAGCTGTATACAAAATCTCCGGAGAGACAGTGAAGAAGCTAGTAGCAAGGCTGCCCCTAGAGAAAAGACCTTGTAGGTTGGAGTAATGGAGAGAAAGTTTTCCCCACATGTCCATTGAAATACTATAATTTTTAGGGGCTGGAGCAGTAGCTCAGCGGTTACAGCATTTGCGTCGCATGCGCGAGTACGAGTTCAAACCCCAGCACCACGTACACAACAAAGTGTCAGAGGAATGAAAGTCACATGAAAAACTAAATAAAATTTGCTTCTCTCTCTCAGTGTCCCTCTCACTCTCTTAAAAAAAAAGCCATAATTTTTAAAAACTGGATACAAGCAGCATCTTTACGTAAAAATAATAATATTGAAATGCAAGATTTTTCCCACCCTGTCATAGCTGGGCCTCATATAACGAGTACTACACACCGGGTGCTCCTCTGTGTGGCTTTGTTTTAACGATCCTAAGAAGTGGATACTATAATCGTTTCCGTCTTACAGGGCCTAGAGTAGAGAAATGGCGGTGGAACTAGGCAAAGCAGTTGCCCAAGTTCAGGTTCACTCTGCTGCTGATGGAGTGGGCTTCTGAATACAGTCAGTCAGGATGCTCTCGACCACGAGGCTGCACTCTCCCTCAAGCCTCTGATCTTGGATTAGTCCTTGAGAGAAGTTCATCTGTACTTTGGTCCTAGCAGAATCCATAAAATTCCTGATCCAGGTATCATCTACTTTCTTCCTAACTGATGGATCAGTCGTAATTCCAGGTTCGTAGCTCAACGCAAGTGTGGGATACGTGAAAACGAATGAGTGCATCTATCAATCGACCATGAAAATTCACACATCTCTGGCAGCTGAGATTTGCTAGGTGAGGGTGGCAGGGGGATGCTTTATGGTTTGGAGCTTTAGTGTCCCCTGAGAAACTCATGTTTTGGAAACACGATCCCCACTGCAGCAAGGTTCACAGGTGGGGTTTTAGGCAGTGATGAGAGCTGCTCCCTAATCAGTGATTAATCCATTCGATGTATTGATTATTTGAATGGACCATGAGTGATAACTGCAGGTAGGCTGTGTGTGCTGGGGGAAGTAGGTCGCTGCGGGTCTGGGCTTGGGGATCATATATTGTCCCCAGATCCTCCTGTATTCCTCCTCTTTCTCTCTGCTTCCTGGCGGCCACCAGCAGAGCAGCTTTCCTCTGCCACACCCTTTCCCCATGATGTTCTGCATCACGCAGGCCCAGGGCAATGGAGTTGGCTGACCATGGGCAGAGACCTCTGAAACCATGAGCCCCACATGAGCTTTTCCTCCTCTGAGTTGTTCTTGTCTGGTGTCTTGGTCACAGTGATGCAAAGCTCACCAACACAAGGCACTTCATGGGAAAATGCCAAGATTGGAGGAAACCCAGAAAATGAAGTGGAGAGAAGTTCAGGTGGCCTAGGGCACAGTTCCAGGGAGGAGGTGCCAGTCACGAGGCTGGAGAAGCTGGCAGGGCTCAGGATGCACGGGCCTTTACAGAGGCTTTTGAAATGTGTCCTAAGAGCCAACAGAAGCCATGGGGGGATCTGAGCGGGACGGTGACCTTCCTAGCAAGGCCAGCAGTGGTGTGAGCTGTTGCCAGTTGGATCCTGCCTGGCTTGAAGCTAAATCCACCTAGTTCTGGGGCTCTGTGAGGTCAATGAATGGGAATGGGAATGTTTCTATCCTTGTCATGCAAGTTTGGAGCCTGAGCAGGTTGCCCTGGGGTGTGCAGAGGGTCCTGGCATAGAACATGCTGAAATCTCCTTACCGCCGACTTACACAGAGGCTCCCAACTCAGGCCCATCCAGGACTTGAGATTTTTATCCAGCAGGAACCTTAGCTGGCCTTTCAGACCGTGGCGTCACTCCCAGGGGTTCTGAGTCATAGGGGCTGCAGTGTCAGGAGAGGTGAGGATCCAGGTCGACGTTTCCAGCTGGCATAGATGTGTCAGCGCCCAACAGTCTCCTGAGCTTCCGGGGCCAGCCCGACTTCGACTGAGGTCACCGAGACAAAGCAAACGGAAACACAGGGCGCCCCAGGAGAGGAGACGGATGTAAGGAAGCCCATCAGGCACCAGGTGGCCCGTTAGCATTAAATGCTGTGCTGCCCTCAGCTCTCGACCCAGACTCCGAGCTCTTCTCAAGGTCCCTCGGCCACGTCCAAGAGTCTGACAGCTGACATATTTTGCAATCACCCTGCGGGAATCAGGTGTATGGATGCAATCGTAGGTGAGAGATTCAAAGGGAATTCAATTCAGCGTATCATCAGTTCTCCAGTAAGCTCTAGGGCTACAAAGACAATCTCTACCTCTGGAGCTACCACAGGGGAGACAGACCTGGGAGCAAATATCAGCAAACCAATGTGCGCCCCTAACAGAAATGACAGCCAGACAGGCAGCACAGAAGTCCTCCTGGAGAGGCGGGGCGGGAGCAGGATCAGTGCAACCAGACACAAAAGGAATTGTCTGCACTGGACCTTGAAGGATGAGTAGGACTTTGAGAAGACACTGAGCAGGGAAAGAGCATTCTAGAAGCAGAAGCAAATACAGGAGCACAGAGGTTAAGCACAAGAAATCGGGAGCCAGAGCACTAAATTTGGAAACGGATTCTGCCACTTCCTAGCGGTGTGACTCTGAACATGCAACTTACCCTCTCTGTGCCTCGGTTTCTTCATCTGTGAATGAAGATGAAGTACTGACTTCAGAGACATGGAGTGGAGATTGGAAGCGTTCACGTACAAAGGGTGCTCAGACGAGCGTCTGGCCTGCGGTGAGCACTAAAAATGTATTAGCTGCTGTTGTCATTGTTATCGCCACCATCTTTGGACAGCTGCCCAGGGCAGATGCTTTGAGCTGCAGGTGGATGGAGGTCAGACACATGCTTCAAAGGCAAACCAGAGCCAGACAGTCAAACGGAGGGGACTGTTGAGATTTCAAGTTCTTGCTTTCACAGGGAATTTCCACAAGCAGAAAATCCAAGGCACGATTACAGGGAGGCTTACGTGTGCCTGTGCTCTGAACCCGTGGAAGGGAAGCTCTGTCGGGCTCCTGGACGCAGCAGGCTCAGTGTGTGCCCCACTTCAGCCACGCAAGCACAGGACCGTCTCAGGGCAAGTTTGACAGACAGCATATTGGGGGGCGCGGAGAGACTGGGTGGGTTAGGAACTGCCTCAGACAGCCAGGTGGCCACAGAAGGAGAGCCACAGACCGAAGGGCAGGGTGGTTTTGGGACGCCCCTGGGGAGTTGGTGGGTGCACATCACACTAGAGTGTCCTAGAGAAGTAGGAAGTTTGGGGTGCAGAGCTCCCATCCTAGTGGGCGGCACTGACCATCCGTTCCTTCAATCTCTACTTTCCGACCTCTTGGGCAAAACCTTAGGCAGATATCAGAGTTGGGCTAGTTACTCCTCGCAATAAAGCCCTTCGATCCTTTGCAGATCTAAAATCATCGCATTTCCCTGATTAGCATTCCCAGGGCAGTGTGACAGTTATAGCCCAACGTCTTAGAGTGGGAGTTCCTGATGACCTTGGCTGGACCAGCTTCAGCATGGCAGAGCCAGGGCAGGGGGTTGCTTCTCTACTTCTTTCCCTGCCTACCTCTTCTCCTCACCCCACCTCCACCAGGCAGCCCTTGACTCCTCTGGGGACAAAGCAGGAAGAAGAGGACAGTGAGGGCAGGCAAGACCTGGCTGGGCCTGGACGATGGGTGTGGACTCTCTCTGGCCCATGTGGTGCCCAGTGCTGACTCAAGGACCCTTCCTGGGAAAACATGTGAAGACAGCTCCAGGCCTGCTTTCTCCCGGGGTCGCTTGACTCATGGGGAACCTGGCCTCCCCCACCACATGCTGCCTCCGTTTCCAAAAGAGTAGCCATTTCCCAGAGCAGCCTGGCCATCACTCAAGCCTCGATGTCTTACTTTAAGTAAGTGGCAGGCACCAGAAATTTTTCTCCCTTGATTTCCAAGGCACACAGATCAAGCTCTCTGAGAGGTCCCCTGAAAGCCCCTTCCCCATTTAGCTTAAGCTGAGGGCCGCGTCCCCTTCCCCATCAGTTGTTGGTGGACACTCTGTGGATTGACAGCTTTCTCCAATAAATGTTTCCAGCTTCACCCTTCAACATTTCAAACTTGACCCCTTGTGACGAGCGATAACTAAAAAATCTCACCCCTTCCCACTCGCAAGTTCTGCGTCGGTGCCCAAGTGCCACCAGGCTCCCCTCAGGATAGAGAGGTCCCAAGGACAAGGTTCCCTCTGGTTCACTTCTGTGTGCTCAGATTCTGAAACTGCACTTGACCTTTAGTTGCTGAATGATTCTAGTAGGTGGAATAACAGCCCACAAAACAGCCACATCCGAATCCCCAGAACCTATTCAAATGTTACGTTCTAAGGCAAAGGGGAATTGAATTTGCAGGTGGAATTAAGGTTGTTACTCAGCTGACCTTGAGAAGGGGGGTTTTCCTGGATTCTCTGGGTGGGACCAACAATGTAATCAAAGGGTCCTTAGAAAGGGAAGAGGAAGTAGATTTGAAGATGCAAAGCTGTTGGCTTTGAAGATAGGAAGTGGAGACAGGTGAAGAGAAGAAGTCTCTAGAAGCTGGACTCTCCCCTGGAGCCACTCTGAAGAATCACAGCCCTACCAACATCTTGATGTCAGCCTAGGGGAACAGTTGGAGCTTCTGATCTCTAGAACTGTAAGAGAGTCATGATGTTGTTCCAAACCACTACACGCGTGGGAGTTTGTTACAGCAGCCACCCAACACTAATACAGTCAATGCTCAATGAATGTTAGCTGAATCATGAAGTTACGTTGAATGAGAAGGTTCTTTAATGAATGTGGAATCCAAGGAAAGTAAGGACAAAAATTGGAGGGCTGTGTCCTCCAGGTCAGGGCTGCTCCCTCTGACCACTCTGCTTGCAAAAGCAGATCTTCCTGTTGGCCTTGCTGAGAGGAGTCTCCTATGGACAGCGCTGGATTAATGGTGCCAGTTCCTGGTGTACAAACGCCTTGCTTTCCAGGTTTCTTACAGACCACTCCCTTATGCAATGTTATTATCATTTTCCAAAAAGCAATATATGCACCTACTCATTTTTTCTTGCAATTCAGTTGAGTATTATAACATGACAATGAAAGTTTCTTTTATCCTAATTATTATTTCTGACCTTCAGAGATAAATGACTGCTATTTCTGTGGACCCTTTCACATTTTTTCCTACACATGTAGGAGGACACAGTTCCCTATTTATTGATGTGCACATTCGTATGCAAAGTACTCACAAAAGTGACTTATATTACTGATACTAATGTATAACTCACTTTGTTCATGGACTGTATTTCTTGAGTCTGGTCTGCTGTTATCAAATGTAAATGCACCTCATTCTTTTCAACAGCTGCATAGTATTCCATCATGTACCATGATTTATGTAAACCCTGCCATAGTGGCATTCCGAAGCCTTGGTGTACAATCTAACAGATTCTTTAATATTTAATCATGAATCTCCCAAGACTCCACACTAACAGGCATTTTATGACTTTCAGAGACCCTAAGTACTAACTTTTGGAATTTCTACCTCATATCACATCAAACATATTTAAATACACCCACATTCCACATCAAATCTAAATTTTTTGCTGTAAAATTGAAAGGATTTTTATGATTTTTGCTTTTGATATAATTTGGCTCTAGGTAACTTATTTAATTTATGATTGACTACAATTTCTTAGTAATCATCATGCATACTGGGGAATTCTCTCCAAGTGAGGCAATTTAACCAGCAAATAGTTTTTAAGCAAACTGACATTTTTATGAATACCAAGTTTAACAACTAATGAATGTGACATACTGCTGTATTTAGTAGACATTTAAATAAACTAATTTTGATTCTGTTGTTTTATTTTGTATTTTGGACTCAATAGTTTTATTTTTCAGACTGTTAGGCTGGCTGGCGGCGTGGCTTCAGTCAAGACACTGAGGCCATGCCTGCTGGCTAAGGGGCAGGGCCAAGGGCAGCTTGACTGGGAAAACAACAGCCAATCAGGATGCTGGCGGACAAGCTCCCATGGATTGATGGACCCACCAGCCAATCTCTGAAGGACCGACCCCATCATGAACTTCCAGTTAGCCAGCAAAACCAGCTGCCTGGTGAGGGTCCAATGCCATTTTCCCTGCCCGCCACTTCCCATGCCCGCCCTCATCATGGTGGCGCAGGTGAAATTGGCCCGAGAGCAACAACTCCAATAAACATCCGCCTAAATTTATACCAGTACTTTCATTATTCCTTTTTTCTATTTTTTACACAGACCACGTGTTTTTCTTAGGGCTCTGAGAAGTTTGTAATTCCTGTGTTGATGATGAAGCGCCCAGGGGTAAAAAGCTCTGTACACAGTGCCCGTTACTGGGTGCCTGGGCTCACCCTTGGGGTGAGCGGGTGGAAGAGTTGGGTGTCCCCGGAGCTGGCATCAGCAGGAGGCATTACTGGGTCCACAAAATGGCTGTTTCCCAAGATAGTCTCAGGAACAGAGCAGAGTTTGGATCTGGAATAGTTCATACAGAGGATCTGGAGTT
Organism: Aplodontia rufa; assembly: GCA_004027875.1. Lineage (NCBI taxonomy): Eukaryota > Metazoa > Chordata > Mammalia > Rodentia > Aplodontiidae > Aplodontia > Aplodontia rufa. The sequence goes on along the minus strand of PVKS010021322.1, from coordinate 28,556 downwards.
ACAATGAAGGAGCATCACCTAGGGATGGTGTTCCAAAAGGAAATAACATAGGTCAAGGCTTGGGTGCCCCCAGGTTCCTTGTCCATTCATTCCAAGGTCATTTCTCAGAGGTCCTGCTTCATCTATTGTTATGGGGAGATTCTCCCTTGTTTATCTCTCAAAGGGCATCCACGCCGTCAAGGTCTGGGGCTCTCTATCTCTGCCACTCTCCGACTACCGTAAAATCAGAGCAGGAGATGAAGTTGGTGCAGAGCGAACTAATGGGGAAACGAGGGGTCTCCATCAGGAGGCAAATGTCCCCATCTGCATGGCTACATGTGAAAATGTCACACTGATCAGAGCCATAAGTGCTCAGGAGGGAAGGGCAACATAATGACAGAGATGATTTGGCATCTCATTTAATTTCCTCACCAAAAAAAAAAAATTAGCATTTTTGAAAAGATTAACTTTCTCCATGGAAATTCCTCTCCATGTAAGCGCTGGTTTAATGACGGGCTGTTATAAATGCTTATGATCATGAGGATGAGATTTCTATAGCATCAGATGCCATTATTACTTTGAATGAAATCACTGTGAGGACGATTTCAGGTCCCACAAGTGTCTCCTAGCTTTAAGAAGTCCCTGTGGATCAAAACACAATTTCCGTAGCTCAGTAACCCAGACAGCCAGGAATCTGGGCAGAGTCACAGGGTGGGGGTTGCAGTTGGGGGACGCTGTGTGCAGCAGTGTGGCTAGACAATGATGTCCTGGCTCCTGGGTTATCCCCCCGGGACAGGTCCACACAGCAACCCCAAATTCAATCCTAACAGACTATGGGACCCTCTAGGATCCTCCTGCAAGTGTCCATTGTGCTCCGGATAGCATCCTCCTTGGCAACCTCCCATGTCCATCCGCTTCCTCATTCAACCTTGGTCACTTGGTGGTGACCTCTGTTACTAACAACAGCACGCATGTCAACCCTTGCTGATTAGGCCAGTATTGCAGCTGCTAACAGGAACTGCTGATTCCCGACCAACACGGAGATTCCAGACCAAGGCTGATGCTGTCCAGTATCAAGGTGCCCCACCCCGCAGGATTTACGCCATTCTTTCTTCTTAGTAGAAGGACTCCAACTTTTACTAGGCATATTGGCATCCAGCAAAAAGACTGTTTCCCAGCCTCCCTTGAAGCTACAAGTAGCTATAAAAGCAAGTCCTGACCAATAGGATTGATGCATAAATGTTGGGAATTTATTACATTTGGGGGTGATTTTGTATAAAGTTATTTCGGTGAAAGTCTACCCAAAGCATAAGGCTCTCTTATGTCTACAGCACCCCTCAAATCCTGGGGTGGAAAGAGACTCTTTGAAATCTACTGGGTATGACTTCAGAGACATTTCCTTTAAAATGACAAAGCTACACCCTTCCACTTCCCTTTTCCTTCCTCCTTACTTTGCCCAGAAGGCAACAGATGTGCTGGTTGGAGCTCCAGCAGCCATCTTAGACCACAAAATGGCCTTGAGAATGGAAGCCGTGTGCTGAAGATAATAGTCTTGCTCCCCTTAGGGCATCATGGAACCACCACGTCAGCTTTTTAAAGCTGCTTTCATTTTGAGCCTTTATGTTACATGCAGTTGAACATTGAACATTATGCTAGCTAAGCATAACCTGTTGCTGGAAGTCCTGCTTCCGAAGCTTCTGGAAAGCACAGAGCTCCAGCTCTCTGAAGTTTTACTCACTCTCAAGTCCTTTTATCCTGTATCCAAACAGCTCATGGAAGCTGAGTGGCAGAGGAATAAATGAGACACTCTGCTAGGATCTCCTTCTGGTATCTCCCCAAGGACCACCGCCACCTCATGCACCTCCACCTATTCATATCCCTTTGAGTCCCTTGGGTTCATATTCAAATAGACCTCTGGTGGGTCGCCTCCAGCAGCCATTCAACCATGCCTCAATCCCATGCATGGCAAAACTAGGACTGTGCTCTTTCCCCTATAAAACGCAGGTGGCCCCTGCCTGACTCCTGTCCATCATTCAAGGAACGCCTTCTTGGAAAGACGGAGAGAGGTGGGTCCACTTGTAGACACGTTGGTCTTTCCTTTGGCTGAGAAGCCAGGGTGTGGAGCGCTCTTGGCATAGTGGAGAGTACCACCACGTGTGACTGCTTCTCCCTCCGTAGCAGGGATGCTCCTTGGCAGTAACTGGGATGGGAATCTGTGCAACTTGCAACATCTCCCTGCCATCCCCGCATTCATGAGCAGAGCACAGCACATGTGATGCTCGGCCAGGCAGCAAGCTTCCACCGACAGAGTGTGGCAGTAAGGACTAACATCCACGTCTTGAGATGAGATACCTTGAGGAGTATTGCACATTTCTGCTTGTTCCTTTGGGACTGATCCACTTATGCTATAAGAATGTTCTAGGCTCCAGGATAAGACACATGGAACAGAGTTTCTCCAGTTATTCTACAATCTGTGGTCTGAATCAGGGCCACCCCAACTGAACTACAGACCTGCAGCTCGTAAATGGATTACATTTGAGGGTGGTTTTGTATAAAGTTATTTCAGTGAAAGTCTACCCAAAGCATGAGGCTCTCTTGTGTCTATAGCACCCCTCAAATCCTGGGGTGGGAAGAGACTCTTTGAAATCTACTTGGTATGAATTCAGAGCCTTGAATATGGTCAGATTGGGCCTCAGCCTCTCCTCTTGCTTCCTCTGACCCCTCACTTCTTTTTCCTGAGAAAGAAAAGGAATGGGTCCCAAGAGCTGCAGAGAGGAGAGTCTCCATTTGTTGCTGGTTCCTTTGAAGACTCCCACCCTCCTGTGTCACCAGCAGTGGGTTCTTTGCAAAGTGCTCCTCAGCATGCAGCCAGAGCTATCTTGACAGCTGCACCCAGGCCACCTCGTCAGATGTGTGCAGTCTCACGCTTGCCTCCGCCAGCGTCTCCCTAGTAGCACTTAGTGGCCAAGGCCATGTCCACTTCTTTATGTCCAAAGCCCTTCACCACCTGACTGCTGCTAGGCCCTGTCAGCCCCGCCACTCCCTTCCCCTACCACCCTGCAATTCTCCAGAGCTCCCCGCGGCTCCCAGAGGGCGTCCTGCATCTCCCTAACCCCACACCAACGCACACTCACTCCTTTACCATGGTTGGGATGTCCTTTTCTTCCTTGGGGTCTGACTGCTTCAGGGTGGCAGTGGTATGACTAACGAAAAAATTCCAACAGCCACAAGAAAAGAAAAGGAACTGTTTTAATATAAAGTCAGAGACACACCTAGCTACTTGCAGATGGCTTCCCAGAGCCTTAGAACGGCAAGAAGCCCAGTCCAAGGAGCTATTAATTAGGATGTAGTTGAGCAGCTATGCCGGAGACACTCCAAGTCCTACTGTGTTCCTCAAAACCCAGTTCAAACCTCCCCTCCGCAAGCCTTCTTTAGTCTTCACTGCCTCTGCCCATGGTCTGACAGTTCCCTGGGCTCGGGAAGGACTTACCACACTATTGTATCATGGTCTTTCCAGGTTCAAGAGCCATTCTGGGAGCACAGGGGAAGCTGTCACACGCTTTTTATCCCTGAAACATCACCTCGCACATTGCTGGTGATCCGTGCCTACTTGACGGGGCTGGGCTGCTTGTGTTGGGCATGAGGAGGGTAGCAGCATGCCTCTGACGGTCCCACCTGGATGAGACACGCGTCCTCTGAGTTCCCTCCCTGCCGCTGGGCTCATCTGCACGATGCAGCCAAAGCAATTTCCTGCAGCCAAGAGTTGGCAGTGCCACCCTCCTCCTCCAAGCCTTCCAAGAGCCCTATTGTTCTGAGGTCAAAAGATGGACCCTTCAAAGTGGCTTACAAAGGAGGGTTGCCATACTTAGCAAATAAAAATATAGGACACTCGGTTGCACTTGGATTTTTACATAATCATCCACTCATTCTTTTAGTATAAATCTACTCCCATGCCATGTTTAGAATATACTTATTCTAAAAACAAACTTGTTGGTTTTTTTTTTCATCTAAATTCAAATTTTGTATCTAAATTCAATTTTGAATTTACCTAAATTCAGAACTTGAAGTACCCAGATCCAAGTCTTGAACGGTATCCGGCAGTCCAGTTCGAGAAACCCTCCACGTCCGTGGCCGCCCTCGCTGGCAGCCTCCACCCTCACTCCGCCTCTGCCTCAGCCTCATTAAACCCCTTCAGCCTTTCTGTTTCTTCCTCTGGACTTTTTGTCATGGGGCTTCTGTGGGAGTGAAATGAGCCAAGCGGTGCCAAGGGCTTCACACAGTCCTGTTCTGAACTTCTGCTGTTACTGCTCTTGCTGACCCTGCCGGCCCACCTCTTCCTCACTGGCCCACATTGCCAGGGTAATCCTTACCCACTTGGATGGCTTAATAATCCTTTAATTATTAAACCTGAGTGTCCCTCAAGAGTGCAGTGTAACTGAAGGCTTGTTTGGCAGGGTGGTACTATTGGGAGGTGACAGAGCCATCAGGAGGTAGGGCCCTGTGGGAAGCCGTTAGGTCCCTGGGGTGGTTTAATGCATCTCCTGTCCTCCTGAGAGAGGAGGACAGTTACAGGAAGAGCCAGGCTCTGTCCATTTCTCTCTTCTCTCTGCTCTGACTTGGGATGTGATGTTTCTAACACGTGCTCCCACGAGAATGTTCCACCACCCGCTGTCCTCAGCAGGGACAAACCAACAGCGCCCCTGATCTTGGGCTTTGAACCTCCCAAACTGTGAGCGAAATGATTTTCTCTTTACTTTGTAAGCAGCATGTGCCAGGTGTGTTGTTAAAGCGGTGGGAAGTTGGCTAACACTCTCAGATCTTAGCAGGATGGTGGTCTCCACGGTCAGTCGCGTCTCCGGAAGTCTTCTCCGACCACACCTTGGATGAGATTTGGGTCTCGTGTTCTCGAGTACGCTGATCTTACCTATTGCACTTCTGCTATGATTTGATGTGATTTGCCCCTTTCAAAGGTTATTGAAATCTAGTTCCCCGCATGACACTGCAGAGAGGTGGCAAGGCTGTCATGAAGTGATTGGGACGTTAAGAAGGACAAGTGCCTTCCTTGCGACGGTGGGCTCCCACTCCTGCAGGACTGGATTGATTAGTGTGAGAGTGGGCTCTGTGGCAAGCTCAGAACCTCCTTCAATCTCTCTCACACGCATTCCCACCTTGTGATGCCACCTGCCATGAGACCCTAGCCAGAAGCTGCGAAGATCCCAGCACCATGCTCTCGGACTTCCGTGTGAGCCAAAATAAACCTTTTTCTTTTATGCATTGCCTAGCCGCAGGTAGTTTATTATAGAAAGAGAAAATGGATGAAGACAAGCTCTTGCCACACTTTGTCATGATTTCCTAGCAGTCTCTTTCCCTTCTAGGCCATGATGTTAGGAGAGCAAGGGATTTGCTCTGTTCACATATCTGCCCTTGGTGTCTAGCACAGTACCTGAGGTAGGAGACAGTAGTCGGCACACACTGAACAAATGAGTGAACGGCATTGTATAACCCTTGTATTACTCAGGAGAGGGCTTCCTCCGTAAGTCCACCCCTCTGGGGTCAAGCTCAAGAGAGGTCCTAAGGCTGCCCAGATGGAGTGCACATTCTGCTTGGGGGTTCAGTCTTGGTTCTGGTGGAAAGGAAGCAGGAGAGCAGTTTCCATTTCAGTTCTGCATTTTGCAATCCTGTGAAGCACGTGGCGGGCATTGGCAAGTCACTTGTCTGGGTTCTAGTGTCCTCATCTGAGAACTGGGGTCAATAAGATGCATCTGGATGGGACTAGTGGCAGTCACCTGTGAAGGGAAGCTGTGCTTGGGAGGGGACGTGGTACATATCAGGATCTCAGTGGTGAGTTTTCTCCCTTTCCCTCCTATCGGGCTCACCATGGCCTCTTTCCTCCAGAGAAAATAAAGAAGCCTGGAAGCACGTGATCGATACCCGGTCAGTTTGCATAAAGCAATGTATTTCAGTTTCAGATCAGAATCAGGAAACCCCACACTTTAAAGATGAGAAGGAAAAATTATGGAAGCGAGAGAGGCCACATCTGGAGACTTAAGAGAGAGAAAAAAGAGGCTGGAAGCGACGGATCAATCATCAAGGTGAAAACTTAAAAGACGATTGATTTTCCTCCTTGATGTCCACGTTTCAAGGGCCTTGTTGGGTTTCTCTTGGGAAATCAAGTTTAAGGCTCATCTGCCACTGAAAGTCATTTCCTCTGAGCTCTGCTTCCAGGGGCCCCCTAGGCTCTGGGCAGGGAACAAATGCCAGTGTCCTTGGAGATTGACGGTTTGACCTTGGGACCACCCCCTCACTCTTTTCCCTGTAGTCCAAAGGGTGTCCAGTGTGCTGGGCCAGAGTAGCTGCACTTAGGCCTTGGCGTGACCTTGGGCAAGTTGATTCACCTGATGCATGGCCTAGAAACTCCCACAGAACTTGTGGGCAGCAGCTATTTGGGGTCTTAAAGGGCAGGGAGGGACAAATGGACAGGATGTGGATGAGGTGGAAGAGAGAGATGTGTTGCTGGGACACTCAGCGTCAGAGAAGGACTGCCAATGTCCCCAGGTGGAGCTCACGGAGCAAGCACGGCAAGAGTGGGCATCCAGGCACGAGGTGGGATGGGCTGGGGCAGGGTGGGAAGAGTCCATGGCGCTTGCTGGGAGTTGGGGAGTCACCTGCTGGGGGGGCTCTGGAACACCCAAGGCCCGGGCTCAAGGCTGACCACTGTAACACTATCCCTGCAAGGACAGCGTGAGGGTTACCTGGAGCGATGACAGACAGCCCTGTCACACAAGGCTTGACGAATGGGGTGGGCCAGAAGAACATGAACCAAGCAAAGGACAAAGGAACGTAGTTGAAATACCTCTCCTGTGTGGCACGCCACAGCCGCCCCCGGCTCTGCCTGCTCCTGTGTCTTAGCTCCAGGTCCCCTGTTTGTGGGCACCTCGGGAACACACTCCTGACCCTTGTGTCTTGTAGGTGTCTTTGGAAATGAGGATTGCTTTAATCTACATGATCCGCCCTGTGTCGGGACCTTGCCGCGTTTCTTACATTCCTCTCACTGTGTTGTTAACTCCTGCCCCTGCAGTTGTGTGTACACCTAGCTCATTGCTTCCTCTGCCTCTGGAGGACAGCTGGATCATCTCTAGATCCTCTTCAAATCACGTGGCCGTGCATGTCTTGGGTGTGCTCTTAAGGGTTGGTAGGAGAATTTCTTCAGGGGATTGCAGAGTCATAGGGCATAGAGTTTCCTAGTTTTCTCTGCAGTGTGACTGCACCAGCCCAAACCCCAGCACCATTTGACCCCTCCAGCCATACCACAGGCCACCTCTGACCTAAGTCTTTACTATATGGTATCCTCTATTAATCAAGGAAGGTGGACGTTTCTAGGAACCATCTAACCCAATCGCTCTGCTTTATAGACTAGGACCCTGGGGGCCAGAGAAGGGACGTTAGCGGTTCAAGTTCACATCGCTTAGACTGGCACAAGTGGGACAGCCTGAGCCTCTTGATAAATCAAGACTCTTTTCATTCTATGCCAAGGTCAAAGTTTTCTCCTGTTTTGCAGAAGTGGAAGAGAGCTCCAGAGACATGTAGTCGCAAACTTTAGGTTATGTAGAAAATGAGAAGGGGAGAGAGTTGTTCCCTGGAATTACCTTCCTCCCTGATGAGAATCCCATCTACGGAGTAGACCTCTGGGTGGTCGAGGGAAGCTTTCATCGATCCGATTTTTCCGAGGGTTCAGCTCGGATAGAACCTTGAGAATGAAATTTGCTTCCATGTAACTGTCAATATTTCCAAAGCACCCAGGTTGGTTTAGGAAACCTAAGGCTAAATATAAGTCAGTTTAAAGCTTAGAAAATTGTTTGGGGACAATAATAACACAAACAAGCAGGGCAGGTTCTTCAATACATTTAAAATGAAGTGATTGCGACTTTCCCATGGTTTTCATCTCCTGTGCTGCCCCTCACCTCCACAGTTCCACCCCGACGTGGAGAGAAGATGCAGGAGGGACAGGTTGGAGTGGAGGACATAGGGATGATGGGGCTGTATTCTCTGGGTACCTGCAGGGCACCACTAGGGAGTGGTCCCCACACTAAGTAAAGAAGGGCACTCCCCATTTGGACTCAGGCCACTCGGTGGCCAAGGTCCCGCACTTACGCGGTATCACTTTCCAGCTTTGGCAGTAAGAGCCAGGAAATTGGTCTCCTTTGCTTCCTGTTCTTTATGCAAGAGCAGGCTCATCCCACCTCCCCTTGGCTCCCCAAATCCTGCCTCCAGTTACAGGCAATTTAACAACAGATATAATCTCACCGAGATTTCAAAGCCATCCTGTCCATGCATCCTAACTCTGCTTTTCTCTGCCTGTCCTCAGCCTCCTCTTCTTCCTCCGCCCAGCAAGCTGTAACAAAGCAAAGACCTGTCAGAGCAATCAGAGGCTCCCTCCTGTTCAGCTTTGGCTCTTTCTATCAGAATCCACAACGGAGGAATGCAAAGTCTCCAGCACTTCTGAAAAAAACGTGGGCTACAGTGGTTAAGAGCATGGGTTCCAGAGCCAGGGAAGCCTGGATACTGCTGTGTGAACTCAGGCACATCACTTAACCTCTCTGTGCCTAGGATCCCCAACCAACAAACTGGGAGTATTAATATGAACCTACCTGTTAGCAATCCCTTCCTCAGAGCCTGGTTTGTTCATCTAAGAGTGTTGGCACCTATGGTAAGTTGCCAAGAAAAATGCCCTGCTTTGGCAAGCATAAACTGGGTGTTAGAATGAGGATGATTGCCGATGAGGATGTTGCTGAGCAGCCTCAGAAGGTGAGAGGAGGCGTGAATTGGCTGGGTTGATGATTTCTGCATCGTCTTTACCTCACTGTCCTTGGAGCTCAGAGAACAGGTACAAAAGAGGCTCCAGGAAACCAGAACCAAGTCAACTGGAAAGAAGTCACTTGAGGTCTGTGATGGGTAGGCGCTCTGGACACATTGGAGGATGGAGCTCGGGAGCAGATATCTGGCATAATGATGGCTGGTCTTTGCCTTTTTAGGAGAGAGAATCACCACCCATGCCACACAAAGAGTTTAAGTCTCTTGCTGACCCAAATGGGGACCCAGGATGCACAACATGAACTCAGAGTATCTCAGGGATGCAGAATCTTAGGTTTTCCCAAATCCACTTAATCAGAAGGTGCCTTTTCACAAGATCCCCAGGAAGTCTCCTGCACATGGAAGTTTAAAAAACACTCTTGTGACCCGAGTGCAGGGCAGCTGCACAGTGGCCCTTTGCTGTCCCACTGCTCTGTAGGCTGTTTTAATCCCTACCATGTCCTCAGTATTTAGCATCAATTCTGCCCATAAACATTCAAGTGGATACATAAATGAGGCACTATGGAGATGAATGATTGACAGATGACTGCAGATCTCCAAGGTGCCACTGCCTGGGTCTGGGTGCCTGGTGAATACTGCGGGCGTAGCCCTACAGGAGGCAAATGGGCAAAAGAGAACAACACCTGAGTGGCACACAACTTACTTGAAGGTTGAACGAGATTGGCTTCTGAGCCTTGAGGCTTTGGGCTTTGTGCAGGTCCTGACCTTGTGGCGACCACAAGTCCTCACGCTCATGCTCGAGTGACCTGGAGAGCAGGGAATCAGGTCAGTGTGACATGACTCGTTCTAGATGCACCTGTGCAGCAGACAGTGTGCCTCGCTTCCTCCTCTGGGCCCTCACTGTCTATCCTGTACAGATACCCAAGGCCCTTCTCTGGGTGGAGGCAATGGGTTTTAGACCACTAAGGCTTTGAAAATGTGAATGACATTTGCTTGTTCCTAGGCTTCCAGTCCCTACGATTCTGCAAAGGTGGATGAATTACAGTCAAACAATCACCTTTGCAAGCATTTTTAAACATCCTAGCATGTCATTTGTCTGGGCCAAGAGGCAGGACAAACATGGTAGCTCAGTGTTTGATTGCCGTTCCCTCTTCCCTCTTTCAGATGTCTTTTATCCCTATGGATGTTTATGCTAACCTTTGCAGTTTAAAGATTACGCTAAAGAACTAGGAGCCATTTGTGGCAGCCCCCAGGCCTTAGAAGATCTGTGGGCAGCTCAGAGAGACCCCGCTGCTCAGGACTCTCTTCATCTTCTTCCCTGCCAGCCCCTCCTCTGTGATTACTCAACTATACGAGATCCATTAAGAATGGAGGCAGAATGGAACGTGCTCCGGATTTCACGTCAAACAGGCCAGGGCTTAGATCCCAGCCAGTGAGGGGCACGACAGCAGCAGAGAGCTGCCAGGCACAAGGGCTTTCAGGTCCCCATGCGCCTGAGGAATGTGAGGCTCATCCTCTCTCCTTAACTTCCCACCCAGCCCTGCGAACTCTCTGGACAAGAAGCAAAACGTTCTCGATGGTCTTTGCCCACCCACGATGTCCACTCCCAACCCTGTTTTCCTTCTTCCTAGTGCCCGCCCATTTTGTTGGATATCCTCTTTACCCAGTGTGCTCATGTTCCTTGGGGGACAGGGACACAGCCTTGCGTGGTGCATCCTGATGAGTCTAAACTAATCATCATTCCCAATCCCAGCACCTGTCAATCAATTCCGGTCAGTAAATTGTGAGGAATACCTTCAGGACCGCTTCTGGGAGAGATTTACTTGTTCTTAAGGGAGACCCACAGGAGAGAAGGTAGCCTTTTTCTCAGTGCCAACAGGCCTGAATAGGATGCCTGGAAATGGCTATCGCCCCAGGGAGACTCCGACTTCAAACAAAGCCAAGTTACTCCGGATGCGGAGAGAAAATGTAAAAACCCCCGAGTCCTTGATGACATCTCTGTGCTCTGAACTAACCAACCCTGGAGCTGCCCTGCCTCCAGACTGGTGGTAATATGAGTTAATAAATCTTAGTGTTCGGGGCTGCTGAGTTGAGCTTGCCATGGTCCAAAGCAAGAGAGCAAAACGTGTGATTAGATGCAGACTCCTCCAGAGGCACTGCGGTGCTTCTTCTCCTCTCAGTGATTGATGTGAAAAGACACCTAGCCCTGGGTGTCCAGCTTTACCATGCCTGCAAATGTACACACACGTTACACACACACGTGCGCACACAGACACACACATGCACTTGCACACACATGCATCCCCATCAGCCAAGAAACAGAAGCAATTACATGAAAATCTCCACCAGAAGAACCTAGTTGTATTTAAAGACTAGAGTATAAGAACCCAGGTTTGTTCAGATGAGGGAAATGAAGCAATGCCAGGTAGGAATGGGTGAGAATAAACCAATGAAATTGTGACGTTTATTAGTGTCTTGTCCCTGAGCACAGGGCCGGGTTGGTACATCTTTGTCTAGGAGAGGACTTCTGAAGCCATAATTCTGTTGCTTAACCCAAATCTCATAATTGTGATGCTCAATGGAACTTCTGTCCAGAGTTGAGTATGTAATTCAAGAGACGGACCGTTTCCGACGTGTCAAGTTCTCCTGAAGAAGAAGAGGAAGGTGAGGGCAAGTCTGCTGGTCTGAGCCTTGCCCATGCCAGCCTGCCACACCCAAAGGTCACCCTCGCATCCACCCTCATCTTCAGCCTAGCAGAAGCTGAGACCCTACACCTTGTCTCAGGTGGTGTTCCCCTGGAAACAGACTCTGCAGAGGTGGAGGCTTAGGGAGCAGGCAGTCGCCTTGGAATCATCTAGAAGGAAATGAATGAAGGGAACAGGATTGGGCACAGGGAGGGGCTGAGTTGGGTTGCAGTAGTTGCAACTGAGATGACAGGAAATCCTGCAGCGAGCTGTGGAACCGGAGTGTCCCTTCAAAGCCACCCTGAACGACAGTTAGGGGACTGAACTTCTGACTCTACTCATGCACCAGTTGTGGGATGTGGACTGCCCCCTGGGGTAGCATTAACCCCAGGAAAGGCAGTGCCCTTTGAAGGAGAAAAAGATTTCCAGGGAGGAGATAGTGAGCCATCAGCAGCTAACATTCCTAACTACCTGGGGCATAAATGCCTTAGTGCTATGGGGCTCCTGGAGGCTCACTCCAGCATCCACGACACACCGATGCAGATATTGGAAAGTGCAGGTTTTAGACCCTTTGTAAATAACGGACACTGTTATGGTTTAGATATGAGGTGACCCCAAAATCTCATGTGTGAGACAATGCAAGAATGTTCGGAGGTGAGATGATCAGGATCCTAATTAGAGGTCAATTCACTGCTCAGGATTAACTGGGTAGTAAGTGCAAACAGGTGGGGTGTGGCTGGAGGCGCTAGGTCACTGACATCATTACTTAGGTTTCATAGTTGTCCAAGGAGTGCTCTTTCTGCTCCCTGGTGGCCTTGTCCGGAGCTGTTTTTCTCCACATGCCCTTCCGCCTTGATGCTCTGCCTCCCTTAGCCCTGAGTTATGGAGTTGATTGACCATGGACTGAAACAGTGAACCAAAATAAAGCCCCTTCCCCTTAAGTTGCTCTTGTTGAGTCTTTCGGTCACAGCATTGGAAAGCTGATTGAAACTTACACGAAGGACCCAATGGAGGTGAAATAAAAGCAACGTGTTCCCACATGTGTTCAGCCACCACCCCGTTCACAGAAATCACTGCCATGCGGAGAGCTGCCAGGTGTTGTTTAAACCCCACAGTTCTGCTTCAGATAAGGGGACAAGGGATGACATGGATCTCAGATGGCTAATTAACCATTTGGGGAAAATAATTAAAATTACAGCCTTTATAGCATTGCTGTATTGCAAATATCCAAACAAAAATATATTTTCTGGTGCTTAAAGAGTTAATTGCAAAAAAAATTGAAACCACAGGAGATTTAGAAGAACAGTCTTGAGAGCTATCTCCATAAATTGGGGATAGTTAAGCCTTCCTAAACATCTCTAAGCATTTGAGTATTTATATGCAAAAATAATAAATAAATAAATAAAGGAAAAGATTGATGAATTTGATTACTTAAAAATAAAATCTTCACTGGGTCAACAGAAACACAATAAGCAAAATTAAAAGGCAAATGACACACTGGGGAAAATACAATAAGCATGTGTTTAGATGAAGGTTGATATATATGGAGAGGTCCAGGAAGTCAAGAAGGAAAAGATACGCCTCCCCGTAAAGACGGGCAACTGACATCAACAGGCAGTTCACTAAAGCGGAGTGACAAATGGACAGTAAACATGCGGGGAAACAGTTGGGCCTCACTGGGAACAAAGGATATGCAAATTAAATCAACAATTCCTGTGGGGACTTGGGCACATTTTGTGACCTGCCGGAGGTAGGGTAAACCCGAGTGACCTTTTTAGAGGGCAATTTGGCCATAGCTATCAAAAGCCTTAAAAATGTGCACACATCTCCTGGACTCAACAGTTTCACTTCCAGAAGTTTATCTTAAGGATCAAAGCAAATGTATGAACAAACAATTTATACATAAGTCTATTCAATAAAGTTTTATTTATGGTAATGAAAATTGGAAATAACCTGTGTATCCAACCATAGGTAGCTGGCAAAGTAAATTTCAGAATAATCCACAGTACCAGATACTATGGACCTATTCAAATGAAGTTGCCAAAGAATATTTACTGACGCGTAAAAATGTTTGTAATATTGCAGAATGGAGAAAGTGGCTACAGAACAATATAGATAGTACCAGGAAGTATGTGTGTGCGTGCGTGCGTGTGTGCGTGTGTGGGGGGACAGACGTGAATTTTCCAAATGTGAACTTTAGTTTTTCACTTGGCAGTGGATTACTGCTTCTTATTTCCTTTGTGCTTCTCTGTGTGTTATCCAAATTTTCTGAATTAATCAAGAATATTCTTATATTTAGTAAATAAAATGTCATGAACAAGATAATCGGATTTGGTGGAAGAGATCATCACAATGGAGTTGTTAGTATTAGCTGCAGGACTGAGTCCCCCCTTCCCAGCTTCAAGGGGAGTCAGACTTGGATCTGTCTCCTTCGGCAGCTGAGGACTGAGAGCCGGAGCCCAGCCGCCTGGCTCCCGGTGTGAATTGGTTGCTAGCTGGAAACCATCTGTTGTTGGAGGACAGGATGAGTCCCGAGCACCTCTGCGACCTACATGGGACTGACAATGAGCTGAATGAAGGGATGAATGAGGAGCATAATTAGTAATCCTGCCTTCTGCCCTCTCCCCTCTTCGCAAGGCTTACTGCGCTGCCAAAGGAGGCAGCAGGATGCTTTTGTCACCAAGGCAACCTGATTCTGAGCAGAGGTTGCAGCCCCACGGAGGCAAACTTCCTCCTTGGTTTTCTCCCCACTACCTGTCCCTCCCTCTGGCTGTTGCCTAATTTTCCCTCCTGGGAGTCTGTCAATCTCAAGGTAGAGAAACTTGGCTGCCCTGCGTCAAGATGTTTTGTATTAACCTCGGTCCACAGAAATAACTTCATGAAACTCCTAAGGGTCCCAACTAGAGGCTGTGGATTCAGCTTCACTGCTGAAATGGCGACCCTGCATTTAAGTGGGGGTGGGAAGGTGGATCCGTGGGTGAATGCATGGGTGGGTGGGTGGATGCAAGGAAGTCAGGCGGATAGATGGATGGATATCAGTCTTATCCAAGAGCAGGTACAGAGAAAATAGTAGAACGTCTCTGAATTGGAATGTAAGGCTGGAACGGACTGAGCACGTTAGCCAGTGAGGACAGCGGTATTCTCCACCTCTGTATCCAACTTTCATGTGTCACCCGTCTCCTTCTTCAGGACTGAAGGATGCCCTCTCCAACACATGTGGAGCTCCGAGGGCCCCCACCGCCTCTGTTTATCTCCAGGGAGAAGCTACACAGGCTGCCATAGCTCCTGTTGACGTGTTTCTCTTCTCATCTAGACGGAGAAATCCCTGAAAACAGAAATTTTGCTGTGGCACCTCTCAGTTGTAAGTTACAGAAAGCTCACTCCAAGCTGGCTTTGATAAAAGGGTGTCTAGACTCCAGTAAGAGTTGAGATCCAGGATATAACTGCAGCTTCAGGTGCAGTTTGATGCAGGTGCTCAAGCCACAGGCTTGCTCTCTCCATCTCTGTGCGCTCTACCTCCAGGTTGGCTCCAGTCACAGACAGGTATTTCCCTTGTGTAGCAAGAGAGTTGCGGCAGCTCCAGGAAACACATCCTCTCAGCTTCAAGCCCAGCAAAGGAAACATCCCCAATTCTACCCCTCCCACATACAAAAAAAAAAAAATCGCATTACAGCCAGGAGTGGCGGAGCATGCCTGTAATCCCAGTGGCTCAGGAGGCTGAGTCAGGAGGATTGCAAGTTCAAAGCCAGCCTCTCAATTTAGCAAGACCTTAAGCAACTTAGCAAGACTCTGTCTCAAAATAAGAAAATACAAAGGGCTGGGGATGTGGCTTGGTGGTTGAGTTTCCCTGGGATCAATCCTTGGTACAAAAAAAAAAAAAAAAGTTGCAGTTTACCTGCAGGTTCTTATTGGTCCTCTTGCTCATCCCTGATCCAATCACAGTGATCCAATCACTGTGAGCTCCCTGATTGGCTTAGGTCAAAGCTAGGAAAGAGGGTGGTTACCAAGGGAGAGGTAGCCGGAAGATACAAGGAGCAGACGCCATGGCAGACATGTCCCGCCAGCTTGGGGTCTCACCACCTGGCACACAGTCAGCATTGACGTGACTTGCACAGCCCCGTGCCAGCAGAACACACAGTGTGCGCCTGTTGCAGAAGCCCTCCGGGACTTCAGGAGGCCGGGCTGGGGCTCTGGCATCCCTGCAGCTCATAAGCCAGCCCCTCTGTGTCCTTGGCAGCTCTCCAGCCAGCCCTCAGCCTGTGTGCCTAAGCCGCACGTCACTGTCAGCAGGCCAACCCACCTCTCCTCATTTCAGAGCACTGGGCCAGAAATGGCTGAAAGGGGTGCGAACCTTGAAGATTGAGGTTTAGGGTTCTCTCTTTCCTCCCAGCTTGCTGTTTGCTCAACCAGCGCACACTGGTGGAGAGCGACATACTGGTGAGATCGGTGCCATAGCGTCCACAGTACCCACAACGACGGCAGTGTTATCACAACTGCCACTTTACAGATCCACAACCTTTCTCCAGCGTCTGTGCGGTAACTTTGCAAGGTGATGTCTCTGAGACACCGTGGGCTTCGCTCACTTCTAGGTACAAATGGAATCATGCTACTAACAAATACCCAAATCGCACGCATTTGTTGCCACCAAATCCTGGAGCCCAATCCAGCCTCCTTCAAATATTTTTGTGGGCCCCCATAGCTGCTGGATGGTTTTTCTTGCTGTCCCTCCGTGGCTCTGCCACCATCCATGGTTTCAGCTGCGGCTGTTCACCAGCACCTAGTTCCCTACTGAACCTCCAGATGCTTTCTCATGGCCACTGCTCTGGAAACATTGCTCTGCCGTTTTGCCTGCAGGAAAACATGAGGAAGATGCCTCTGTCTTCCAGTCCACTCTGTACCACTATCTTACCCCATTTGGCATTGCTCTAACAAAATACCAAAGAGTAGGAACTTTATAAAGAAGAAAGGTTTATTCGGCCCACAGTTCTGGAGGCCCAACACCATACCATGGATTTCCTGGCAGAAGCACTACTGGTTGCATCCAAACGTTGCAGAGAAGCGGAGAGGAAACCTCACTGCAGAAGGGGCCAATTCTGTATGCATAGTTCTTGCAACTGGTTCTTGCAAACTCTAACCCACTCCAGTAGACCAGCATTAATCCCTTCCAATGGCGGTGCTGCCCTGACCTAATTACCTTCCTCTAGGACTGCTTCTGAAAGGTCCCACTGCCTCAACACTGGCTCACTGGGGACCGAACTTCCAGCACACGAACCTTGAGGCACACTCTGAAACCATAGCGGTCACATACTGTTGGTGGGGTCCTCACGGTCCTGTTTGTGCTCTGATATATTACACAGTGGTTGAGATGTCTCCATCGGTGTCCTGTCCTCACCAGAAGTGTCCTTACAGCTGGACACTGGCATGAGACCCAAGGAGACAAGTTCAAATGTCAGGAGCCGTGCTGCACCCAGGGGTCAGGCCACCATGTCCTCCCTTCCTTCTACTCTTCACTTCTCCACCCCCAAACTCCATCCAAGGTTGTTTCATTGGGTCAGGACTTTTTCCCTAAAGTCCCCTTTCCTCGAGAGATTTTTCTCCAAACTGACAGCAATCAATAAATATATGTTGCATGGTCAGTTAGATGGATGGATGGACCAATAAAGTACCAGTTAGTTTCTGGTAAGCCAACTCCACATGTATCTGTATTTCATTTAAACTCTTGTTATAGTTCTTATGATTCACTTTGGAAATGAAAAAACTTAGGCCCAGAGAAGTTAAGTCAATTGTCCAAAATCACACAGCTAAAAGGTGGCAGAGCTGGGATTGCAACCCAGGCCCAACTGAGGCTT
This sequence comes from Aplodontia rufa, assembly GCA_004027875.1. Classification (NCBI taxonomy): domain Eukaryota; kingdom Metazoa; phylum Chordata; class Mammalia; order Rodentia; family Aplodontiidae; genus Aplodontia; species Aplodontia rufa. The sequence goes on along the minus strand of PVKS010021322.1, from coordinate 11,233 downwards.
AAAGCCTTTCCTCTTTCTATTCCACTGCTCTCCTTCAAGGTGCTGGAAGCTGTGGTTGTTGGAGAGTCTGAGTGTGCCACATGCAGGAACCACATTGCTAGGGTCCCCTGTGCAGGAGGACCTGCTCCTCTGCGGCACCACTGGATACACAAATCCAGCCTAAAGGGCCCAGGGCTGACCTGCCCCAGCTGTGGCTTTGTCTGCTGCACCACTCACCGCCTCTGAGAGGCCAGCTGTGCTCTGCAAGTCCTCTGGCTCCGCTGGCTGCCGTGTCCCTTCCCAACGCTCTCTGGCTCAGAGGAGCAGCAGCAGCTCCTTCTGCTGAGAGCAGCCAGCTTCTGTCTCTGAGAGGCAAAATTAAACCTCCCACTGCAGCCTCAGCCCCACCCAGGTCCATGCCAGGTTGGTCATGCCATGACTCCATGAGGGAGCCATGCTGCCCCATGAGCTGCCCAAGTCCCAGGCCACATCCTCCCCATGCTAGGTGAGCTTTCACCCCTGCTCCTGTCCACCCCTGGCCATCCTCAGGACTCCCAAGTGCAGAAGCAGGTTTGCTGCCTGCCCTCCTGAGACCCCTGTGCCCTCTCCAGCCTGGCTTTGGTTGCCTGTGTTTTTAGCCAGTGTCTGGGTCCCCCAGACTCATACGGCCACCTCCTCCTTGCTCCTGAGACCTTCTGGGTGCTAATGATGACTTTGATCAGACCAAGTTCACTGGATCCCTTGAGCCCAGCTGGGCTGCCTACCCCTCTCAGGCTGAAGTGGAAGCTGTGCCCAACCCCACACCCTGGCAGAGCCCTGACCTGGGCTTGAAGTGGGCAGACTGACGTGTGGAGCTGATGCTATGGGGGGGTTGCTGATATCCTGTTACAGCATGCTATGGAAGGCCTCTATAAACCTCTGGACCAATGCTGTGGACCAGGCTCTGGACATGCACACCAATAAGCGACAGTCGAGTCTGGACTCTAGCCTGAGCCACTAGACAGGAATTAGGGATCGGCGTCATGAGATGGTGTGAATGCGCGTGGTTGCCTTTACTCCGACCTCACTGTGCGCCAGGCTCTGTGCTTAGCACTAATTCATTGCTAAATATTGTCCTTACCATGCCCTAGGAGATAGGCACTGTTATTATCCTCATTTCCTTCTTTCAAAGAAATGGAGGCACAGCGAGCTGGAGTAATGTGGCCAGCTTCCTGCAGCCAGCAAGCTGAGGAATCAGCATTTGAACCCACATCCATGCTTCCCACTTCAACGTTTTATTACTAGGGTCTCAACGTCAGGAGCCGTCACCAAGAAGAAGCGGAAAAGATGGGCAAGAGCTTTGGTCAAATCCGAATGCAGAACAAGGGAACATTCAGGAATGCACACGTACTCTGGGGCTTGTGGTAATACAGCAGCCACCTGGGCTTTGTGCGGGTGTTTTTTGCTTTTGTTTTTATTTGTTCCTCATAAGAACCAAGTGGACAGACTGTGCGCTCCCTATTTTACAGATGAGTAAAGCGTGGCTCAGCGAGGCTCTGTAAATCGCCCACAGTCTCTAGCACACTGATATTCAACCCCAGACCTGTGCCCATCTGCGCGGAAGATCAGCCCTGGCTACAGCTGCGGCTGCGGATTCCCCACCAAGTTCGGGAGCGGCGGTGAGAGAAGAGACCCTGTTCTCCTCTCCACCTCATCCCATCCTGGCTTCCTCTCCTCCCTCCTCCCGCACTCACTTCCCAATCACCACACCTACCCCTCTTTACTTGCTAGGGATTAAGTTAGGAAAACAAAAATGAAATGAGCGCTGCACTGCCAAGCCATCCCCGGAGACGCCGGCGCACACAGGTCCGGAGCTGTTGATGATGTTCAATCGATTTCCCCTCTAATTGCTGCAGCTGGATCCATATTCATTTTCTGTCTCAAACTTCTCTTTTGTTGGTTCAATCAGCTAAATGAAGGGCCCATTTCTCTCTGCTCCTGTCGTGAAAAGCCAAAGAAGTTTCAAATGAAGAGCTCTCTTCAAAAGTCAGGGAGGTCGGCAGACGGGGGACAGAGAGGGCTAGAATTTGATGACCTCTTTTGAAGACTTGGTTAAGAACACAGCTGCAAAAAGAAAGTCCCAGGAGAAAGGTTCAGTTGGCAGAAAGCAGAAATATTCCACCTTGAATTCATAGATCAGAAGCCCATCAGTCATTCAGTACCTTTAGTGGACTGAGCACCTACTGTGCACCGGAACCCATGGTAGGATCCAGATGCATCTGGGTATATTCAGGGTTATCCAAATGGTCTCATTTCCTGTGGAATTAAATGTGAATTGAGTGGACATAGACTAATCAAATAGTCATTCATATGTATATATGAATATATATATTGTATGCTATGCAAATGTCTGGATCAACCTCTAGAACCACAGGAAGGCATCTCAGGTTGGGAATCAGAAATTGGTTCAAGAAAGACTCACCCTTTTGTGAGCTCAGCAAGGCTTCTTTTCAGCTCCACTCAACTGAAAATGTACAATGAAGAGAGCAAAATTCTAAGGGGGAAATCTTCAATCTGCATGAGACTTGGTACCTTTCTTCCAGGAGCTCAGTAGATATAGGAGACCAAACCAGGCACATGAAACTCTGATTAAGATAGACAGGGGTATAGGTTAGAATAAAAGTATAGCCTGTGTGCCATGAGGGATTGGGAAGGCAGAGGTGAAATCTGGGATGTGAGCAGAGTTCGCCAAGGAGGGGGAATGTAAACAGAGCCCTGCAGAAAGTTGGTAGCCCTACTGCATCTTCCAGGTCCCCAGCATTTTGACAAACCCTGCGCAGGATAGAGCAGAGTGAGGGCCTAACCGTGTGAAAGGACATCTGACTCCATCGCCAATCAGTGCTGGGAACACCCTGGGGGAGCCAGATTCTGCAGCAATCGTACCTGCTGGCGCAGGTCCTTGGGAGAGAGGAGAATTGTATATGAAATGAATCCTCTTCCTTTGTGATCTTCCTTGGTCCTTTGAGTAGACCTGTCACCCACTTTTGGTGTTCTACCCTGTGTTGGAGAGGCTCTGAGCTTGCTCAGTCTCTGTTCTTCAACGCTCACTCTACCTTATCTTATGAGTTCACCCCACTGCCAGTAAACAACTTTCCTTTGGCCGTTCTTCCCCTGACCCTCTACTCGTTAGGTCAGGTGAGGATGCAAGTATTAGGTTGGGGCATTAGTCAAGATAGGCAAGGTTATGCTGCAATAACAAATAATCCCCCAAATACCAATGGCTTCACCCAATGAAGAGTTGCTTCTTACCCATGCAAACCCTGCAGCGAGTTCAGTGGCTTTCAAGGCCAGCTCCTCTTTAACCAGTGCTGTGGGGATCTTGTGGGTTTCCATGTGTGATTCTGATATCCTAACATGGTTTGCCTTGGGAGGGGAGAGAGCTGAATGGTCATTGAAGAGCTTTTGACTGCACAGTCCCCAAAGTGACACATGTTCTTTCTGCTCATAATCTTGACCAGAGTTGATGACATGGATCCACCTAACTTCAAAGTTTACCAGGAAGAAGAGAAGAAATAGATATTTGTAAGTTGTATTCATGTCTCTTAGTTCATCCAGCCTCTGAATAGGAGATCTAGTTATAGATATTCTCATCCAAGGCCCCAACCTTTCAACCCATCCTAGCCCAGCTTTTCATTTCTCATTCCCACTCCTATGATCAAACTTAATTCCTGGCCCATTTCTCCATTTCCACTAGGCACACTTCTCAGCTAGCACCCAGTAAGTTGCGATTCCAGTCCATGTCTGTCTTCAAAAGGAAAACTCATATCTTTTCCTCTACATTAAGCTACTTTTATCAGAAAAGCCCATGTCCTCAAAGCACTTCTGCTCTCGTTGGGACAATATTGAGGCATCTGATAAAGGTAGAATGGCTCTAGTGTAGTGGTTAAGAGTTTAGTTTTGGAGTGAAGCACACATGGGTCTCCACTCTGACATTTAGTATGGGGTGACCATAGCCAAATGACATAACCTCCAACTTGTTCATCTGTAGAATGGGATTTGTAACAGTGCTAACTCAGGGTGGTTGTGATGCCAAATGAGTTAATGTGCTCGGTAAGAGCTCAATAAACAGTAAGTGCTTTTGGATTATTATTGATGTCTGGAAGTCAATATCTAATCAAGTGTTTGATAGTGGGTTTCAGACTCAATGCTAAAGATGCCAGGAGAAGGGAGTGGAGGAAGCAGGTGCACTTGGGGAATCTGAGTTTTCTGCAGTCTTCAGATGAGTTTGTAGGCCATTAAGCTGCCAAGCAAGACAGAATGGTCAGGGTATTTCAGCCATATACCTCAATAGTAATGGGGTTTGGGGGTAGGGTCCATAAATCTGTGGATATAAGGAACTGGCTAGGGTTATGCAGATACAACCTTCTTCCCTTATCATGCATTCTTGAACTTAAACTGGCTCCTAGGAATTTCTTGAATTAAATATTACCACAAATGCAGATGTATAGGAGAATCCCAGGCTTTTGCTCAATAAATAATAACAATTATCATTATGATCATTATGATTATCATTTTCCTCCAATAATTCAGAGCAGTCATGTTGGAGACTGTAACAAGGCAGTTATCTCTAAGATACTTACTCCGTACATTGCTGAGTTGCATTCTCAGCATGTTGGGGAACCCTATTCAAGAGCAAAATCTCCTTTACACAGCATGAGTTTGATACTAAGAAAGGTGTTGCTCCAGACCATGAGGAGCTTGTGGTCTAGAAAGGGAGCTGGATAAGATTGCAATGACAATGTGTCCTATCACTACCCTTATCTCCAAACTCACGGTAGTTGAACAAAGTTACAGATGAAGAGAATTAAATCTCCATTTCTCTAGCATCAAAAAGGGTACACTAAAAACTTGACCGACTCACTGCAAAGATTAGAGACAACACCAAGAAAGAGTGTGGAATAATTCCAGGCACGATGGTGTTGGAAAAGATGACAGAGAAGTCTCCAGAAAATAACAAGGTTATGTCTGGTTGCTGCCTGGAGCAGGAAGGTGTGTGCAGGCAGATGGAAACACAGGAGTCCGGCAGCTGCACTTTGGGATACAAGAGTTGTGTTGAGTGAATTCTTGGGAACTGGAGGAGGATGGTGAAATGAGGACAGGGATAAATAGGAGGGAGCTGACACGAAATGTGTCAGCTCTCCCCCAGGGAGGCAAATCTCAGACCCTCCAGGGCTGCCACCTGAGGCTGCCACCGGGCTAAAACTGGGTATCATATGGGACGGCTCTCTCCCTATCCCTCCTCTACCACCCCAATGAGGTCCAAGATAATCCACAGTGCAGGTCCAGTTCCTGGTCTGAGATCCAAGGATGGCTTCTTGTGTTTCTTCTAAGTTTCCTTTATAACCATCCAGCTCCAGAAGTCAGTGTGCCAGAGATTAACCTCAGATAGAACAGCACATGTGTCTCCACAGCTCAGCACTCCCTTCCTCTGTGTTATCCAGAGTGCAAGGCTGTGTTCCTGCCTATCATTCCCATGCACAACACTCCAGTCTGCCCTAGTGACAGAATACGCTGGAGTGTGACCCAGCTATTATCAGTTCTTGACACAAGTTCTGCTATAATGTGACACATCTCTTTCCTCTCTGCTTTTAAGAACTTGGCTTAAGGCAACATATTTATGGAAACACAATGAAGGTCTTTGTGTGAATATCAGGGACACAGCTCTTCAGATTTAGCTGGAGATAGCTACCTATAAGACAACCTTTCTGGAAGCTCCCTCCTCCAAAATACTGTCTTGTCTGTTAAAAGTTAATAAATTACATCATCTGAGATATTTTATTTTAACTTGGGTTAAGTATTGTTAAAGCTCAAATCTTTATACGAAGGATATCAGTCATCAGAATTCAGGAAATGTCTTCAAGGTGGAGTTTCTTGTTAAGGTTGCTCGTGGAAAGTCCGTAGTTAGAGCTCTGGAGAGCTGATAACATAAAGGTGGTCTGGACGGCAGAAGACCAGAACCATGGACAGCTCCTTTTCTGGCTGGGAGCCACTTCAGAGAAATTTCTTCATCTGCTCCATCACCTGCTGATACCTTCTGTCTCTCAGAAGACTTCTCTAGCAGATCCTTACTGGACAGTGAAGCCTTCATCCCTGAGTAAAGCTGAGGGCCATTCTGGATAGAATTGGAGCTTGGCTTAGAGTGTGTGCTCAAACGATCAGATGCATTGGGCCCTGAGGACACAGGCCTGGACTAATCTTGATGTTGCTGGTGCTAATAACGATTATGGTGGTGGTGGTGATGGTAAGTATGATGAGTTCTTGTGGTTTATACATGAGGTGTAACCACAAAAACTCATGTGTGAGACAACGCAAGAAAGTTTAGAGGTGAAATGATTGGATTACGAGAGTCTTAACCTTAATCAGCACATCAACACACTAATACAGATTGAGTGGATGGTCACCGCAGCAGGTAGGAAGAGCAGGTCACTCGAGGTGTGTGCCTCTGGGTTTATATTTTGTTGCTGGTGACTAGCACTCTCTCTACTTCCTGTTTCCACATCCTGAGATGCTTTCCTCCACCATGCCCTTCCGCCATGCTGTTCTGTCTCACTGTGGGCCCAGAGTTATGAAGTCAGGTGCCTTCGGACTAAGACCTCTGAGAACACGATCCAAAAAACTGTTTCCTCCTCTACATGGTTCTTTTCTTGTCTTTTGGTCACAGTGGCAAAATAAACAAACAAATAAATAAAAAATAAAAACCCCCATTATCTGACATTTATCGAGCGATTACTATGTGCCTGTCATAATTTTATACATTCTGTGTGTATTAGTTCACTGAATACATAGAGGAAGCCAAGGAGGCAGGTAGTTTTACTATCCTTATTTTACAGATGAGGAAGGAAAGCACAAATTGGCAAGGCTTCCCCGTGCCACCGTGGCACAGAGCTCCAAGGCCACCCGCCATTCTCACCATGTGTGGATGGTTCCCCTTAGAGTTAGTTGTCAGGCACTGGAAGCTAGAGTAAAACCTAAGACAGGATTGGAGTTAGCTAAGTTTAAGTCATAAACTCACCATAGTTGAAAGTTCACCTAAGCTGGGGGAGTCATAACTATGAAGGTCGGGGGAGAAGGGAAAAGACAGAGGGGAGGGAGAGATAAGGGGGGGTTATCAATACAACTGGGAACACTAGACTCCCACGAGAAGCCCAACTGTACACAGGCAGGCAGAGAAACAGAAATTTCAAAAACTATTATACATATATATATTCATTTCCAAATATAGCACAGGGGTGTTACACAGGAGACATGAGATCGGAGAATGGATGAAGCGGGGGAAGATTCTGGACTAGGATCGGTCTTAACTTACATTGTCACTATCCACGCATGCATGAATACGTGACACCGACTATGTCGAACAAATAAACAAAAATTGTTCAGCTAATCTGCAGAGAGGCTAGGTAACTTACCCAACGTCTCAAAGCTAGTAAGAAGCGGACTTAGAAAGGAGGTAATGTAGTTCCAGAGTCCTTGCTCCTGACCACAGTGCTGGCTGGTAACCTCTCTATCGGGGCCTCTTCTCCAGGCGAGGGTACTATAGACAGGATGGGCTGTGAGAGTCAGCCTTCCACTACTTTCCATTACAAATACCTGAGATAATTAGCTCGCAAAGAGGAAGGTTTGTTTTGGCTCACAGTGTTAGAGACTCCCGTCCAAGGTTGGTTGACCCGCGGCAAGGCAGCACATCAGGACTGGGTGCACGCGGTAGACCAAGGCCATGCACTCATGGCTGGAATGCAAGAAAGGAAGGGGACAGGGTCCCATGATCCCCCTCAAGAGCGTGCCTCCCACGACCAGAAGACCTCCACAAAAATCTGGCTCTTACAGGCTCCACCATCGCCCAGCAGCACCCAGCACCAGTCCTTCAATAGGTGGTCTTTGGGGACGTTAAGGATCTGAACTACAGAATGGGCCAAGTTGTATTTTGAAACTCATTTGGAATCTTTGTTTTTGCAAAGATATCACACGCTTCTGCCAGCAAGCTCGAACACTACAAACGCAATCAAAGCAAAGTCAGAGTGCCGCCCCCACCTCTGCATTCATCCCTCTGGGTCTCTGTCCCATGCACTTCCATCCATCCCCTATTGACAAGAAATAGGAGGGAGACCATGCTAGATGGGCTCGGATATAATTTGGGGAAGGGGTGTGATAGAAGAAGAAAAGACCACAGAGCTTGGATTTCATGGCAACTTTTTGGCACTCAGAGGATACTTCCTGGCTGCATCTCTCCTGCCTAGAGACACGTGATGGGGACTCTGCGAGATGCACAGCTTCAAGGAGTGTATTTAAAAGGCCTTCATGATTGGGGTTTTCAGAGCCTTTGAATCTTACTAGCACTTATTAGACTCCTGCCAGGAGGATAAGGTAAGCATCAGGGTATCGTATCAAGAGCTATAGTTGTTTTCTGTTCTCATTTTACGGACACTGAAGATTGTACGGTGCTTCTGAGCAGTTCCCTGGCTAAATCTATAGCAGCAACTACAACGATATTGCTAACCAAGGGTCACCCAGCAGCAGCAAAGCTCCTGATCTTACAAACATGAGTGCATATATTTTTGCCAGTTTCCTGTTGATGGGCATCTAGATTATTTCCAATTTCTTTTTCTCCTCTTGACATTACAAGCAACACCATCACTAATGTTCTTACTTAGATCCTTTCTCACCACACTAACATTTTGACGGGGAGTTTCTGTGTCAAAGGATATGCAATCGGTTGGTTTTAATGATACAGCCAGATGGCGTGAGAAACAAATGAGACGCATTTTAGTATGAGGGTGGAGGCGTAAGGGCTGGAAAGTGGTCCTGGGGTGCGAGGAGAATGCTGACCTGGGATTTTGGACCATGGCAGAATGAGCAGGCTTGGCTTAAGACGGCAGAGGCAGCAGGGTCCTCCGGGGAGATCTCATTCACAGTTAAGGTGGGAGGTGGAAGGAGGCTTCTGGGGAAAGATCAAGCTCACAGGGAAGTCTGTCTGCTGCAGAATGGGACAGGACCAGAAGTGTGGGGGACTGTGAGGTTGCATCGGGGCTGAGAGAGCAGAGAGCAGTGTGGGAAGGAGAGGGCAGGAGAAGATAGAGGCTGGGAGAACAGCAGGAGGTGACAAGGTTGTGGGCCGGGGAGACTGCCTGGCCACCAGGGTCAGCTGGATCTCTGTGAGAAACGACACTCAAGGAATCCATGCCTTAATGTGGATTTTTGTGTTAGGTTTGATTCCCTGATACCACAGCCTGAAGGATTTGAAGCCCTGCAAGAGACAGGGAAGCAAGACATGGAGGGGAAAGAGGCAAGCATAGTCCCCCCTTAGGGAGGTGCTCTGGAGTATAAATTACGCTAGAATTCAGCACAACAAAAGCGGCAGGTGTTTGTGCACACCCCAACCAGTCATCGAGCACAGCCTATGCATTCCCAGGTTGTGGGTTCCTATGTAGCAAGGACAAATCTCCAAAGAAGGCCACAGTCATGTGCCATTAGCCACAGCAGGTGCAGCAGCAGCAGCTCAGGAAAATGCATGGACAGGCAAAGGACCTGGGGAAGACACAGCTGTCTGTAAGACATGGTTCCTAGAGACGCTTGGAGCAGCCAAATCAGGATGTCCCCAATGATGTGCCAGACAGAGGTGGGGTGGGCAGGACTCAGTGGCTCCCAAGGCAGCACAACAGCGGGAATGCCAGTGGGGAGACTCGGGCGTCTGCAGGTGAACACTTTGCCAAGGCCTGGCTCGGGCACATGGGAAGATCATCCCCTTTGTGGAGAAATGGCTGGGAAGACAAGAGGCTGGTGCTGATGGGGGCTTCAGGGCCATGGGTGGGGGTCCAAAGACGGTGGTGCAGGAAGAGAGTACAGGTGATGACGGATGGGGCCAGGGCTGAGCACAGCCCTCTCCTTGCCTCACCAGGGCTCTGCTGCCCTGCTACACTTCCAACATCTGGAACTGCACAGGCCCTCTGCTGTCCACGCCCTCAAGGCTGAGCTCTTGAGTGTGAAAGTTGGAAGCCTCTGGTCACTGCCTGCCAAGCAGCCATTCCCTCTTTCTTCCTTGCCCACTGAACCCTCATTTTCATTCAGAACAACAACGCATCCAGTCTTTGGGAATGAACCATGATTAATTCCTGATCTGAGCTTGACAATAGTGGTCCTTGCTTTTCGGGCAAGTAAGTCTGACCTCTGAACATTTTTTCCCCAAATGCGTCTGCCTAGATATTCTGAGTGGTTCTTAGGGAGGCTTTTATCTCCTTGATGAAAGAGGAAAGTCAGAGCTGGAGCTGTTTTCCACTTCCTCCTCTTTCTTCCTTCCCTCCTAGGACTTGGGTGCAATGTTCAGAGCTGCAGCAATCATCTTGTGTCCATGAAGCAAAATGTGCAGGTAAAAATCAAGAAGATCACAGAGATGCCATTTCTTAACATCATTCAGCTGCTGCGCCATTTCCAGAAGCCTCCTTCTTCTAAGTGCCTTGCAGTGTAGAAAAACACCCCGACTTTTTGAAGCCACTTTTCTGTTGATTGCACTTCTAAACAACACAGGATCTGTTGGGAGTCCAGCCTGAGCCCTCCATTCCACTGTGAGCACAGCAGCAAGGGTGGACAGCAACCTTTTTGGGCGAGCAGCATCAGGGTGGAGCTCTCGTTCAACCCTAGCCTGATCCAGCCTGATCAGGTTCTATCTCATCCCTAGTTTCATTGGAGCGTAAAGACACAAATCTCTTGTGATCAGTCATAAATGAGGAACAGGCAAAGTGGGCCAGGAGAATCAGGAAAGAGCTTGGGAAGATTCCCAGAGGAACACAGCAGGAGAAACCCTTTTATGGGGTGTTTACTTTTAGGTCTACAGGCAGAGGGCCAGCAGAGACACTCGGAAGCAGTGTAACATACCGACTCCAGAGGCAGAAAGGCAACTTCTGTTTGTCCAGCATTCACTACATCTTCTGTGGTTCACTTTCAATGTCTCATTTGCACACCCTCCCGATGACATGATTAGAATTAAATCCATGTTTCAGATGAAAATGCCGAGGCTCAGAAAGGTAAGGTCACCTACTTCTTTTTTTTTTTTATTAGAATATAGAAATACAGTTGAGGGAGAAACATTATCAAAACATTATCAATCAGTGGATATAAACTTTGTTATTGAGGGGAAAAACCAGATCATGGATATCCACCTTGAATTTTACCTTTTGCATTTTCCCCCAGAAGAGCTCATGCATTGAATGGATATTTTGTGGAG
>PVKS010021321.1:0-35418 GCA_004027875.1 Aplodontia rufa | reverse complement strand
TAAGGTTAAATGTTGATGTACTGAGATGGGTCAGAACCTAATTCTCTATGTAATGCCAGGTTTTATTATTTACTCATAAAAAGAATAATTTTAAAGGAATTAGGGTTGGCACATCTCTTAAATAAAGAACTGTTATTTTGGATTATTGCCTTAAAGAAAGTGATATCACAACCAAAGAAAATTAATAATAATTCCTTAATCATCAACCAGTAATTGGCATTCAGATGTCCCTGAGAGAGATCTGTCTGTCTTTTTTTTTTTTTTTTTTTTTTTTTGGTACAAGGGATTGAATCCCAGGAGCCACATCCCCACATCCCCAGCCCTTTTTCTATTTTATTTTGAGACGGGGTCTCTCTCTAAGTTGCTGAGGCTGGCTTTGAGCTTGTGATCCTCCTGCCTCTGCCTCCGCCTCCTGAGTTGCTGGGATTACAGGTGTGCCCCACCATGCCTGGCTGCTCCTGATTACCTCTTAAACATATTTTTCTGTTTTTTTTAATCAAAATCTAAATTAGGTCACATTCCGCATACTGCAACTGGCTGGTCTGTCCCTTACGTCTCTATGAATCTGTCGGTTTCCCCTCTACCTTCTTTTTATTTTGTAATTTATTTGTTGAATAAACAGTTTGTTTCAGGGGTTTTCACACTAGGTTTAGCTGCTTGCGTTCCTGTTGTGTTTCGTAACATGTCCTTCTATCCTTTGTAGTACTTGTCACGTGATGGTTTGGTCAGCTAGGTTTGATATGCCTTATTCCCTTTGCCAGCATATGCTATGGAAGTTGGTCTGTTCTTCCATCAGGAGACACAGAGCATCTGTGCTCTTAGTACTCCTCGATAATCATTGTTGAACCTGTCCCATTATTGATTTTTAATCCATCACTGTAGCAGGTTGTCTCCCAAAGGGCTTATAACTTAAGCGTCACTGCCAAAATTTTCCTTGCCTCTGGTGTTGCTGTGGAGGGGGACGGAAGAGGGACTTGGTGCCAGTGCTCCCTTCTCAGTTGTCTCTGGATGGGGAGGCTGCGTGTGCCTGCCATTTGGGAGGGAAACTCTGGATGGTGGTCTTGACAGGGGAGCCGCCTTGGTATCAGGTGGAGGTGTAAGAGGTTTACTGTCTAATGCTGACTGGGCGGCCTCTAAGGTGTAACTGGATCAGCTTTGTGTGGTCTTCAGTGTGTTTGTATCAGTTGGGAATGTGTATTACAAGAAACAACACGTTTTGAACTGGCTTACCCAATGAAGGGTTGACTCCAGTTCACAGGAGATAGAGATGTGAGGCAGGAGTTATGGCCTGAATTGTATCCTCCCCATACACACGTATTGACGCCTTCACCCCCACTACCATAATGCAATTGTATTTAGATACAGAGCCATTAAAAAAAATTTATCTCTATTTTAAATTTGTGTAGTTTAATATTACACGGTGTATACACGTATCAAAGCATATTATCCCATTAATTTAATGAACAATCTTTATGTCTTCCTCTATCAGTTAAAAATAAATTTAATTTAAATAAAAATAAAGAAAAACAAATGACAGAAGCTGGGTGTGGTGGTGCATACCTTACAGTAATCCCAGTGACTTGAGAGATGGAGGCAGGAGGCAGGAGAATTACAAGTTGGGGGCCAGCCTCAGTGACTTAGCAAGACCCTAAAAAATAAAAAGGGCTGGGGATGTGGCTCACTGGTTACACCCCTGGGTTCAGTTGCCTGATACTAAAAGAAAAAAAAAAAGAGAAAGAGAAAGAGAGAAAACTTTAGTAGTATGACTAGATGATTAGGGCCCTTTAAAAAGTAATGAAGTAAAATGAGGCTGTTAGGGTGAGCCTACTCCAGTTTGCTTGGTGTCATTGTAAGAAGAGGAGGTGAGGACATGGAGAGGAGATACCAGGGGCATGGGAGCCTGGCGAAGAGGCAGTCAGGGTGGCCATCTGCCAGCCAAGGATGGAGGCCTCAGAGGAAACCAGCCCGGCCGGCACCTTGACATTGGACTTCCAGCTTCCAAGGTGTGAGAAAGTAAATGTCTGTCATGTAAGCCTGTGTTCTGTTGTGGCAGCAGCATCGGTTGGATCCAGTGGCCCTGCAGGGACATCACTCAGTGCCTTTATGTCCCTGCGCTCCGCCCTTCCTGGTGTCTCTTTATCCCAAGTCCAGTTCTCCTCATAGTGGGAAATGGCTGTAGTGGTTCCATGCTTCCTAAAAGAGAAGTCTTCATTTTCGATGGTCGCAGAACACTTTGGTTCTTGGCTTACGATCTAGATTGGATCAGAAGCCCCTTTTCCTAGCTAGTCCCTTTGGCCAGGAAAATGCAGGCAGTGAGTGACAGCCTAGGCTGCTTAGACCCCTGGCTATCGCAGGGGGAGGGCTAGGCTTTCTCCTGCTTCTCCTGACCACATGGCTGTTGAACCAGGTGGGAGAGTGGAAGGGATGCTGGGGTGACAAGTACAGTGTCCACTTGGGGATCTGTGGTGTTCGGAGACCAGTGAGGTGGTGGACTGCAGTAAGAATCGTGCTGGAAGTTGAAGGTCAGAGCGGGGTGGGGGCCTCTCAGTGTGTGATCCCTTCCTTCATCCATGGAAAGATTCAGTGGCTTCCAAGCTTAGTCCCAGTGCAGACATTCCAAGAGGAGGAGCTGATAGGCAAAGAAAACACAAAGAAATCGGAAATGTTCAGAGTGGAATAAACGGGCCATGCTTAGATGATCCTGAAAGCCCCAATCGAAGAAGGGAGCGTGGCTAGGCTGACAGCTGGAAGATTCTCGCAGAGCCTTCCTGTCGTGCAGGAGGATAAGGACCGTCCGTGAGCGTGAGCGCAGGGCCTGCTGTTGGCAGACCTCTGTCTTCATTGCTCTGTCCGTGACTTTTCCTTTCAAAGATGCCTGCAACGCTTGGGAAAGTGGCAACGTTTCAGCCACGGGGAGGAAATAGCTTGCATTTTTACAGAGGATTGTGTTTCCCAGTTGCCTTTGGCCAGTTCAGCCGTTTCCACTGGTTGGGAGGTGTGGCCAAACCCTCAGGATACGTGGCATCCTCACTGTCCCTGCCACCTGACTCTGGAAGCCTTGCTGAGCATTCTTGTTTCCCTCAAATGGGGTAAGTTTCTGGTTTCTGCAAATGCTGGAGGTTTCAGTTAATAATATGAACTAGAACAAGTGGCACGATTTGAAGAATAAAGGTAGACCTTGGGGTCAGACTCCCCTCGCTCACTAATAAAACGAGACCAGTCCAGACATAAGCCAAGCTGAAGGGTGAATGGTTTGGGGTAGAGAGGAGCCATGGGTGATGGCTGGCACAGTGATCCTTAGAAGGCCTTCAATAATCAATACCCTCCTTGAGGCTTGGTGGAAACCTTTTGTTTTCCTTGAGAAGACCCTGTGGACGGTCTCCCCGCCTCTCTGGTACTGACTTTCGAAAGACTTAGGGAAGGTCACGGCTGAACAGAGGACAAAGATACACCATCTGTGTGCTTCTAGTCCGCTCCCCGGCTTCAGGACCACATGCCCTCTCCTGGTGGTATGATCTTGTACTCTCTTTCCCCACCAAGGTAGAGGCTTAGAAAAAGGCTCACAGCCTCACTTCCAGCAGTTGCTGATCCCAGTGTGTACCTTTTCTTCCCTGAAAGCTACGTCTACTTTGAGAATGAGATGCCCCTCTCCTCTCGTTCTGGGTGATGAAGGACAAGTCCAAACTACTCAGGTTTGACTGGCTCCCAGCTTTCTTAGTGTGGTAGGCAGTGTAGCACCGTGGTTTGGGACCAAAGTGATGATAATTACTTTCCGCCATCGTCTAGCAATGTGTTCTTGGGTGAATCAACGACACCCTAAGCTTCTGAGTTCCTCCTAAGCGGAAGATAAAGATATTCTGTACCTCATTGGGTCATTGTGAGTTTAAGTGAAGCAGTGGCAGGATGCTGAGGAAATAACAGACATATAAAAATAACAGACCTAACATGAACATATGAGAGATTCACATGAGAGCTCCAAATGACTGTTTGTCCCCTTGGAATTAAATCTAAAAAACCCCATCAATTCATGGAACATTTATCATCTGTGGTTCTATTGTCTTTTCTGTAGAAACAAAAAATCTTTTTTGTGTGTGTGTGTGTGCAATAAGTTGAATTTGTACCCTTTCCCAGCCTGGTACAGGCCAGGAGGATCCTCTCAAATGGAAGTCGCTGGAGGGATGATGCTCTTGGGCATGCTCTTCCACACGTGCTGTGGTCCTCTCCCAGCAACTGCGCACCTGTCCTTCCCGGGAGCTTCTTTCATTTGCTCTTCTCCTGGCCTGGTTCAGCATCTGAAGGAAGCTTTCGTGGTCCTGCTCACCTTGTTATTTCTGTGAGACTGAGAAATAGGTGGGCGTTTGGAGGGCCTGCTCTTCATATGCTCTCCTGGTGATTTCTGGGCTGCCTACTATGTTCCAGTCTCTGGTTCAGGAAAATTCAGAAGGGGCAGTGCCTGGCTTCTAGTCTTCCTCTTCCCCTCAGCCCAGGCTAGCCTTTCCTCGCCTGGGGCTGGAAAACCATTAGCCAAAGGGTCTCCGGGCTGCCTTCAGAAGTCAAATTCCTGGAGGGATAGCTCCACATTCGGGGGCTTCAGGCATACTCAGTGTTTTTTCTTCTACAAACTTTTAAGGGGCTGGAGCGGTGGCTCAGTGGTTACGGCGCTTGCCTGGCATGCACGAGGACACGAGTTTGAACCCCAGCACCACATTCACAAGGAAGTGTTAGAGCAGCAAAGACCACATGAAAAACTAAATAAAATTGACTCTTTCTCTCACTGTATGTCTCTCCTTAGAAATTTTAAAAACTTTTAATTGGTGTATATAGACTATTGGCATTTTAAAAAATTTAAATTTTTTCCTATATATTTTTTTTGTTGGTGTCTTATAATTATATGTAATTGGTGGGATGTGGGATTTGTTGTTACATATTTTTTTTTTTTAAGTGAGAGAGGGACAGTGAGAGAGAGAGATTTGACGCGGGTCCTCACACATGCCAGGCAAGCACTCCAACCGCTGAGCCACCGCTCCAGCCTCTTGTGACATATTTGTGCATGTACACAATGTAACAATACAGTATTACCCCTTCCCTCCTCTCCTCCCTCCCCTGTCCCTTTCTTCTGCTCTACTGATCTCCCTTCAGTTTTCATGAGACCTCTCCTACCTTTCTTTCTCTTTTTTCCTTTATTCTGCATGTGATAGAAATCAAATGACTGTTGACTTTCTGAATTTGTATTATTTCACTTCACATAAAGTTCTCAAGTTCCATCCGTTTTCCTGTAAATGACATAATTTCGTTTTTTATGGCTGAATAAAACTCCACTGTGTATATGTAGCACATTTTCTTCATCCGTTCATCTGTTGACAGATGTCTAGCCTGGTTCTGTAGTTTGGCTGTTGTGACTTGTGCTGCTGGAAACCCGGTCTGTGTATTGCTGTAATATGCTGACTTTGACTCTTTGGGATAAACGCTGAGGAGTGCTGGAGCTGGGTTACATGGCAGTTGGTTTCCTGGACCTTTGGGGAGCCTCCATGCTGATTTCCATAGTGGTTGCACTAATTTCCAATCCCACCAGCCGCGTGGCGGTGTTTCTTTATATCCTTTCCAGCATTTATTATTCTTTGTTTCTGCATAGGTAAGATTTCCTTCCTATCCCCAGCCTCTTTCAAGATTTTGTCTTTATCTTTGGTTTTCTGCGTTTGAATATGATATGCCCAGGATTTGTGTATATTTGTGTCTTTCTTTACCCAATTTGGTAGTTTTCCAGTCTTCCTGAATCTGTATGTAGTCTGATGTGAATTTTGGAAAGTTCTTATTTGCTATTGCTCCATGTTTCTGATATTCCATCATAGATATGTTGTAACCTTTGCAGTTGTCCCAGAGTTCTTGTGTGTTCTGTTTTCCCTCTCCCAATTTTTTCTTCTCTTTGCTTTTCAGTTTTGGAAGTTTCTATTGACATATCTTTGATTTCTGCTCAGTCCTCTAACTAGCCCATCAAAGGCTTCATTTCTGTTGTAGTGTTTTTGATCCCTTGAATTTCTTTTTAATTTTTCCTTAGACTTTCCATTTCTCTGAATACTAATCTGTTCTTTAATATTGTCTACTTTTTCCATTGGGACCTTTGGCTTATTAATCATAGTTTAAAAATTTCCTGATTGGGTAATTCCAACATCTTTGCCATGTCTATGTCTGGTTCTGATTCTTGTGTCTTTTCAAACCTTGGTTTTGCCTTTTAATATGCCTTGTAATTTGTTTGTTGAAAGCAAGCCATGATGTATTTGTGGGTAAAAGTTCCTGTGGTAAATGGGACTCTAGTAGTATGTTGGGTAAGGTGTAGGAAGAGGGGACTGAAACCAGTTCTGTGACTGGTTTCAGCTTTTGATAAGCCTGTGCCCTTCACCTGTGGACTTCACAAGTGCTTCTCAGTGTTCTCCCCTTGCGTGGGACAGGATGACTGGAGCAGACAGAAGTTTGGTATTTCCCTTCTCCTAGGTATTAGAGGCTCTGATAAAACTCTAGCAGGGTAAGTGCTAGTGAAATAGCATTGCTTTTCTTCCTTTCTTTCTTTCTTTCTTTCTTTCTTTCTTTCTTTCTTTCTTTCTTTCGGGCAAGCCCTGTTAAGAACTAAATGCCCTGGCATATTTCAAAATGATTAATTTCCTTCTCTCACGGCTGGAAGCACAAGGGGATTTTTCTCTGATACTCAGTGTGAGAACCTGCTAGGGGTCCTGGAGGTACAACTCATCAAAGTGTGCAGGTTCCCTCAAGACTGGGTCCCCAGGAGTTTTCAACTCAGAGCCTTGTCTGCACTGAGCACACAGCAGTATTGTGAGTTGTGGCTTAGGTGTCCCTGCCTGAACTGTTTATCTCTAGGTATTCGGATTAGGTTATTCCATCGGAGGTCTCTGCTCTTGTAACCTGTGTTCTGGATCTGCCTCCTGTCTCTTTAGTTTGGCGGGGTTGGGGCATTGGTTTGCCACGGGAGCTCACTTTCTGGTGGATCTAAGAGGAGCTGCCAATTTTCAGTTTGTTCAGCATTTTCCTTGTTGCTGGGCTGGAGTGGAGACTTCCAAGCTCCTTGCATGCTCACTACACCCACTTATTCACTCCAAACACACACAAAGGGAGCGTGCTCAGTAGAGCATCACAGAAATTTCTTCCTGGCTCCTGCTCAGGTTGTCAGTGTAGACCGTGTCTAGGAAGAGAGCAGGAAATACCAACTATGCTTTCTAGTGCCAGCACAGGCAGTTGCCCAACTACTCCCCTTTGTGTGGGGATGTGGCTGAGGGTGGGAGCTACGTTCCACTATTTGTCCACATCGAAGGATCTAGCAAAGAGCCTGGCGCAGAAGTGATGTTTTCTACCATTCAACTGAATAAATTCTATAAGCATTTGCTGAGTTACTGCTGTGTGCCAGCCAGTGTTCTATGGGGAACAGCAGAGCAGTACAGGGAGTGAGACAGTCCTGGGCTTTATGAAGCACGATATCATACACAACTCTTAGGGCACTTACATGGCTTTTCGATACAGGTTAGGGTCTTAGATGGTTTTCTGAGCTTTTTACGCATACTGTCATTTCATTCTTATAATAACCTTATGAGGAAGGCATTATTATTATTTTCATGTTATGGACAAGGAAACTGAGGCACAGAGAGGTTCATTGACCTGAGATGCTCATCTTGGGGAATAGGGTATTTATTCATGACTTAATACTGTCATGAAAATATCAAGAAAGCAAACTCTGGTCTATCCCCAACATCTGAGGGCTCCCCGACCCTGTGTTAATTATGAAAAGCCCAATAACCAGGCATAGTCCAGAGCCCAAGCAAACTGCCTCATCATCACAGTGAAGACAGCATCCCTGTCCTTGTGCTTGCCACAACTGATGGGGCTCGTCGCCACGTATCCCAGTGGCCTGGTCCAGCACCAAATGTTGTCATGCCTGACTTTAACTGGAAACCATTAGCAAAATCTTGGCCTCTTCTCCAAGGAGCTGAAACACAGCAGCTAAGAGTCTTGTTTGTATCTTGTAGACACATGCTTCTCAAAGAGTGTATGTCCTGATGTATAGACTAGCTCATCTGAGATAGTGCAGAGTCTAAGAAACCATACTTCTTAAAGTCCCACAGGTGATTCTTTTTTTTTTTTAAGAGAGAGGGGGAGAGAGAGAGAGAGAGAGGAAACAGAGAATCAACTTTATTTTCTCATCTGGCCTTTGTTTCTCCAACGCTTAGTTGCATATGTGGTGCTGGGGTTTGAACCAGGGTCCTTGCACATGTCAGAAAAGTGCTCTAACTGCTGAGTTCAGAGCCATCCCTCCAGCCCCTACAGGTGATTATTAAGCACACTCAGGTTTAAGACTGCTCCCTTAGGCTAAAATTGTAGAAGGTAATAAAATCTATCTGGCAAGGCATGAATCTGTGACTCATGCAACTGTAATTTAAAAGAATATGAAGCTGGGTGTGGTGTCTGTGCCTGCAATCCCAGTGACTTGGAGGCTGAGGCAGGAGGATCACAAATTTGAGGCCAGCTACAGCAACTTACTGACACCCTGTCTCAAAATTAAAAAAAAAAAAAAAAAAAAAAAGAAAGGGCTGGGGATGTAGTTCAAGGGTAAAGTGCCTCTGGGGTCAATCCCCAGAGTAAATAAGTAAATAATAACAGATGAGTAGCTCCAATTTTTATTTCCTTTTGCCAGTAGCAACTTCCATATACCAAGACTAGCTCCTGGGGAGGAGAGGGAACTCTGGAAATGGTGGCCTCTGCCTTCCCAGGAGGTCTGCTTACATGCCAGGGCTGAGAAGCCTCTCGTTTGGGAGTGGATTTGTCTCTTCATTAACACAACATTGGGAATCTTGCTGGAGACTTGTAGTTCTTAAAGTACGATATCCAATTCTGCAGGAGGCCAAGTCTTAAGGGCCACATGCATCCCCTATACAGTGGAAAAAATTTAAAATGAGAATTTCTGTTCTCAGCTTCTTGTCCAATACTCAGTAGATGTCCAGGAGGATAAAGGGAAGCAGTCCTGATCATAGTTCCAAAACCACAATTCCAAATGCCATATAATCCCCAATGTTGAAATTCCCAAAGATCAAAACCTCTAAAGTCTAAAATCTGGAAAATCACAATCCTGAAAGATTAAAATCCTGAATGTCGAAATCTTGAAAGGTCACATTCTGATAAACCATAATTCCATTGGGAGAAAAATGAGATGGATAGAAAGCTGAATTCTGGGGAAGGGATTAATACACTTTCAGTTGTATGCAGGACAGCTGGTTGGGTTGCATGGGCAGAATGAATGTCTAGGACTCTGGTAAAGCATTATTTTGGGTGTCTATCCTGAGAGGAGATGAGGATGTGAGTCCTCAGTGAAGAAATACAGAGCAGGTCTTTCTCAGAGCTGGGATGGTTTTCCTCTGCTCCCTGGGGCACCAGTGTCCCCTTCCCTAGCCTTGGGTTTTTGGCTTGGGACTGAGATTACACCATTGATTTCCCTGCTTCTGAGGCCCTCAATAAATGAAGGAAGAGGTCACAGAAGTGGCTGAGTGGTTATGGTGCTTGCCTGGCATGTGCAAGGACGCGGGTTCAAACCCCAGCACCACGTACACAACAAAGTGTCAGAGCAGTGAAAGCCACATGAAGAACTAAATAAAATTGATTCTTTTTCTCTCTCTCCCTCATTGACCCTCTCATTAAAAAAAAAAATAAATGAAGGGAGAATGCTTACTGTACATGTGTATTTGTGAAAGTTTCCCAGGTCTTAGCTTTTTGGGTGACTTTGAATGTGACGGTGAGCCATCATTTTTGCAATCTTATCAGAAGACTTACATCGTCTGTCATGTTATTTTAGATGACTGTAGTTATGAAGTAGGGTGTGCCCAATTGCTAAACATGGTGCTATCCGTAAATACATTTCATTTTTTGACCTATTTTTTTCGTGTGATGTTGGGGATCAAACTCAGGGCCTCATACATGCTAGGCAAATTATCTACTGCTGAGCTACATCCCCAGCCCTTGATCTATTTTTTATGAGTTTTCTTTGTTCATAGCTGTTATAGCATATTTGATTGTTTTTGGTACATCTGAGTGTTTATGCTTGCAAAAATATGTATGTTATTCATGACTATTTTGTTGTGTTAAATGGCCTATGAATTGAGTTTTGTCATGTCTTTATGTTTCTCAAATAAACCTTTTAAAGATGTAAATAGAAGTCTTTTGGGGGGCTTTTAATGGGGTGCTTAATCACCAGGGTAAATTCCCAGCACTTTAAAATGTTTTTTAAATCTTGAGACAGGGTCTTGCTAAGTTTCTGAGGGTCTCACTGAGTTGTCCAGGCTTGGCCTCAAACCAGGCCATCCTCCTGTCTCAGTCTCCTGAGTTGCTGGGATAACAGGTGTGTACCACTGTGCCTGCCATTTAAAAATTTTTTTAAATGATTTTGTCAAAAATCATATCTTACTTCACTCATGTGTAGAGGCTGGAGCTAAACCCTGACCATTGTGAAAGGCGGTCAACTCTCATGTATTTATTAAACCCTGAAAAGGTGTAGAGACACACAACCTAAGGCATTCGTAGAGATGTACTGGGAAGGAGGGTGTGGGGAGAGGGACAAGGGTGGGTAAATGGGGGGGGACTCTCGGGGGTAAATCTAATTTTCAGAATATAAATACAGTATATTGTTTCATTGGAAAAATAAAAAATAAAAAAATATGCTGAACATTCTTAAAAAATTATATCTTAGAGATTTTTTTAAGAGAGAAGGAAAGTGTGTGTGTGTGTGTGTGTGTGAGAGAGAGAGAGAAAGAAAGAGAGAAATCAATTTTATATATTTTCTCATGTGGCCTTTGTTTCTCCAACACTTAGTTGTATGTGTGGTGCTGGGGTTTGAACCCAGGTCTTTGCTCATGCCATGCAAGTGCTCCAACTGCTGGGCCACCGCTTCAGCCCTGTCTTTGAGATTTTGATCCTTTGGGATTTTAGACTCTAGGAATTTTAGAAAATAGTTTAAATTGATTTGATCAGGATTTTACCATTCAGGATTATGGTGTTAGGATTGTGTCTTTTGGAATTATGGTCCAGTTTTCCATTACTATAACAAAATACCTGACATAATTAACTTACGGAGAGAAAAGATTTATTGTGGCTCATGGTTTCAGAGGTTCTGGTCTGCAATCTGGCAGACCTCTTGCTTTCAGGCCTCTGATTGGGGTGCCAGCTGGCCCTGGTGGAGAGCATGTGGCAGAGCAAGCTTCTCATCTCATGGACAGGAAGCAAAAGATGAAAAGGAAGGGGCCGGGGTCTCCATAATCTCCTTCAAGGACAAACCCCCAGTGACTTAATAACCTTCCACTAGGCCCCACTTCCTAAAAGTTTCACCACTTCCAAGTGGTGCCACCCTGAGAGCCAAGCCTTTAGCACATGGTCTTTTGGGAATATTCAACATCCGGACTATAGTAGACCCAATCCCAAAGAGAAGTGCTGTAGGATAAATTAGAAATGGCCCTAGAGGGGGCTGGAGCGGTGGCTCAGCGATTTCGGTGCTTGCCTGGCATGCACAAGTACGCGAGTTCAAACCCCAGCATCCATGTACACAATGAAGTCTCGTAGCAGCAAGGGCCATGTGAAAAACTAAATAAAAAATTGATTCTCTCTGTCTCTCTCTCACTGTCCCCTCTTTCTTAAAAAAAAAAAAAAAAAAAAAAAAAGAAATGGCCCTAGAGGTTCCAAAGAGACAGACTGGTTGGATTGCTAAGTACGTTTGATCCACTGGTAATCTTTGCATTGGGACTTGAGGGCTTTGGATCTGAAGTACAGCTGTAATATGGAGGGACATTTTAGTTCATTTCCTTGCTCATTTATTCATTCTTTGACTTTTTCATTCATTTGTTGGGGGAGGGCCTAGTTTTGTCAGGTTTGCTGCAGATATTCTTGGAGATGCGAACATCTGAGGTGGTCTAGGAATTATTAATTTACTAATAGGACGTATCTTCACTGTAGTCCCTCAGTATTCGTGTAGTGTTGGCCCAGTCATTGCTAACATTTTATGTACTGTCCTGTGGGGCTGTGGGAGGCAAGGGGGATTGTTGTGTTTGCATCTGATCCAGGAAAACCACAGACTTAAAAGACAAAGTGTTCTGATTCCTATTAGGGTGGGAGCATCGTAGGGAGCAACTTGACAAATGTCTGAGAAAGGACATCTTTTGCCAGACTGGAGAATTGTGCAAGCCCATGTTGCAAAAGGCTTTGTTCTATGTCTTTGTTTTTCAGACACATAACAAGCTCTTCAATGGTGCACACACCACCCCGCTGGGGAACTGGGACTTGTCAGCTGGCAAAGTTGCATGATGCATTGGGAGGGAGAGATTCGGTGCATTCTGTGGTGGCTTTTTACCCTGTCACCATCTTGAGAGGCCTATTGTAGGAAACATCTGTTGTTTGGTCTGCCTAGCATCCATTCTCTCTTTTCGGCAGATAGAATCCCTATTTTACCTTAGGGGACATCCCCCCCTTCCTTATTCTCAGGCCGTATGAGTGAAGTGGACTGATTCTACCTCCTGGGTCTGGGGTGAATGTATGCACCAGGCTGGGGTCAACCAGGGAATGTTCTCTCCTCTGGTTCAGGGTTGGTCATGTGACTCAAATGGGCCAATGGATTTAATTCTGGGACTTTTCATTGAACTGTTGGGAAGGAGAAGCCCTGGGGTTGGTACACTCTGAAGAGAAACTTGGAGTGGTTGTTGGTCATTTGATCACTGTGAAGGAACGTCCTTCCTCAGAATGAAGCCTATACAGCAAAACAAGGTGAGAGAGGAAAGAGGAACATATTATGAACATCTGGATGCAACTATGCTTAAAGCTCCCTTGAATCGTCCATTTGCATGAGCCAGTAACTGTAGTTGAAGATTAATTATGGCCACAGTTCCTTTGTGGCTCCTTTCATTAATTAAGAATGACATCTAGCCAGATGTAGTGGTGCATACCTGTAGTCCCAGTGACGTGGGAGGCTGAGACAGGAGGATTGTAAGTTCAAAGGCAGCCTCAGCAAATTAGTGAGGCCCTAAACAACTTAGTGAGACCATGTCTCAAAATAAAATAGAAAAAGGGCTGGGGATGTGGCTGAGTTAAGTACCCCTGGGTTCAATCCCTGGTACCAAACTAAAAAAAGTGACATCTAGTTCTTATTTCCACACCTCTTGACTTAGAAGCTGGCCTTGTGACTGCTTTGGCTTATGGACAGTGGGAGGAATAACATCCTGTGAAAGTTGGAGACCAGGCCTCAGGCGATCTTCAGCTTCTGCCTTCATCCTCTTGACCTCTGTTGGAAGAGGAGGGGCCATGAGAACCTCAGCTCCTTAGCCAACTGCTAGCACCTACTGCCCGCCATGTTAGGGAGGCCATCTGGGTCTCTGCACCTCCTTGACCCTCAGCTGAATACATGTATATTGGTCAGCCCAGGTGGAACCAGCAGATATACTACCCTGGCATCTCTCAGAATCATAGTTGTTATTTTAAACTACTAAGTTTTGGGGTTATTCGTTATAATCAATAAATAGCTAATATGCTTCTTTTTTGTCTTAAGTAAGTTTGATTTTATTTTCTGTCATTTGCAGCAGAGATAATTCTGACACATTTACGTAATAAACCTTACCAGAAGAGTACTTTTGCAGAACTTCTTTCCGCCCCTGAGTGAAACCAGCTGCTTTGATCTTGATCTTTGTGTGTGAGAATTCTGTTGTTGGTGAATGCCATTTCTTGTTGATGATTGAATAAGCCATCTGAATGATACTATCTCTCAGGGAATTTCTCTAGCAAGGGAGACCTTTCAACAACTCTTTCTTTACTTGTCACTTAGGGATTTAGCATTTGTCATTCCTCTGCCTTATTAGTAGATATATAAGTATTAGTACCCCCCCATATATATATTTTTTGTACTGGAGATTGAACTCAGAGGCCCTTACCCACTGAACCACAGTCCCTTTTTTGTTTTTTATTTTGAGGTAGGATCTCACTAAGTTGCTTAGGGTCTCGCTAAGTTGCTGAGGCTGGTCTTGAACTTGTAATCTTCCTGTCTCAGCCTCCTGAGTCACAGGGATTACAGGCATGTGCCACTGCATCTGGCGTCAGTAGATCTTGTTCATAGGCTCTTATTTCACACGGTTGACTTTTGGAGTTCCTGATCTGTCCTGAAAATACCCAAGAGAGAAGGAGAAGTCAGTTGTTTGAGAAGGCAGTAGGGGCCGTGAAATAATGGGCACTGGAGTTGGATATATGTGGGCTCAAAGCTTGGCTCTGCCAACTGAGAACCCTGTGCACATCACTTAATCTGCCTGAGACTTGTTTCCTCCTACATCAAATGGGAGGTCATCATATCTTCATGGAGTTGTGGTGACCAGTCCAAGAAGTAAGGCATATAGGTCCTGTACGGTGGTCACCCATATATAACATTGTGAAGGAGATAGGATATTGCTGAACACCCCCATCTCCATCTCTCTTTTTTTTAAAGTTTTTATTTTGATACCTGGGATTGAACCTGGGACACTTAACCACTGAGCCATATTCCCAGTCCTTTTTAAAAATTTTTTTTAATTTAAATTTTGAGACAGGGTCTTGTGAAGTTGTTTAGGGCCTTGCTAAGTTGCTGAGGCTGGCCTTGGCCTTGTGATCCTCCTGCCTCAGCTTCCTGAGTTGCTGGGATTACAGGCATGTGCCACCTACCGCACCCAGCTCCATCTAATTTTTAACACTAGAAGGCATCATGTCTTGTTCGATTTGTTATCAGGTTTATAGTGGGTTGTCTATGGTGAAGAGGGTTTTTACTGATAGCATATCCATTTATGTCTTTTCAAATATAGCCTCATGATGATTAGAATGGCGATAATAACATAAGCAGATTATAACATTGTGTGATAAGGTTGTACATAATAGAGTAATGATGATGTAGGGGAAGAGATGCTGTAGACACAGTGGCTAATGCTCTTCTTCTTTTTTAAAGAGAGCGAGGGACAGTAAGAGAGAGAGAGAAAGAGAGAAGCAATTTTATTTAGTTTTTCATGTGGCCTCCATTGCTCTGACACTTCATTGTATATGTGGTGCTGGGGTTTGGACTCGTGTACTTGCGCATGCCAGGCAAGCGTTGTAACCGCTGAGCCACCGCTCCAGCCCCTGGCTAATACTCTTCTGAAAGCAGAATCAAAGCAGTTGATTTGACACTGAGTAGGAGTTTTTTTTTTTTAATTTTAGTTTTTTTAATACAGACGGTGAGAGAGAAAGAAAGAAAGAAGCTTATTTAGTTTATCATGTGACTTTTGTTGCTCCAGCACTTTGTACGTGGTGCTGGGGTTTGAACCAGCATCTTTACACATGCCAGGCAAGCGCGGCAACCACTGAGCCACCGCTCCAGCCCCTGAGTAGGAGCTTCTAAGGCAGCCAGAGGGAGCAGCATGTACAAAGGCATGAAAGTGTGAGAAAGGGAGGGATGGAGAGGGGAGCTGGAATGGGAGGTGGCGGCCATGAGGCAAGAGCATCTGCATGCCGAGGAAGCTGTGCCTGATGGCATAGGCAGTGGGCATTACTAAAGGATTTTAAGCAGTGTGGGTGGCCCGAGTGGTGTTTTCGAAATTTTAGGTGCAGAAGAGTTTGGAGGGGTGTGAGACTGAAGGCTGGAGGGTCAGTTATGATTTCATTACAAGAGTCCATCTAGGGATGATAAAGACCTGAGTTTAAGGTGGCCGAGGCAGTAGCAAGGTTGGAGAAAGGAAGGACTGAAAATATCTAGCTGTCAGCATTGTGAAAATTTGGTGGCCAAGTGGATGTGGAAGGGAGATGATGAAAGAAGGGAGAAATGGAGGCTGCCTGCTTAGTTTGTCGTGTAGATGGCTGCAGCAGTTAGATGGCATCACACTGGGGCTATGGGCAGAGAAGCAGACTTGGGAGCGGCAAGGAAGCCCTGTGTTGGATGTGCTGAACTCGAGGCACCTGAAGAAATTCAGGGAAAGACGAGTATGTATTCTAGGACAGGTGCACACCGAGGGATCACCACTCTGTCGATGAGTTAAAGCCATGGGAGTGGTTAAGATGGTCCGGGGAAAATGTGTGATAAAAGAGGACATCCAGTGACCAAACTTCAAAGAACGCTCCTGTTAAGCGGAGCATAAGAACAAAAACCACGGAAGAAGCGCTGCACATTGCATCTTCCAAAGGTGGCCGCACCAATCTCTTCCATCACAGGATCTGTGGCACTATAGTGTCATTATAGTGCTAAATGTTGGGGCAATTTACCATATAAATAGGTAACTAGAACAAAGAGAAAAAGGAAGAGTCAAGAGTAAGTTGGAAGCTAACTGAGAGAGGGAAACCTAAAGGAGATCAAGACAGCTTGGAGGTGTCCTGGATTTGGCCTCTAGGAAACCATTAGTGACTTTCGCAGAGGTACTTTCAGTGGGATAAAGGGGAAAAAGAACAGAGTGTAGGCTGCTTTTTTTAGTTGTGGTAGTGGGTGATATTAGAGATTGAACTCAGGTGCGCTGTACCACTGAGATGCACCCCCAACCCTTTTTATTTTATTTTGAGATAGGGTCTCACTAAGTTGCTGAGGCTGGCCGTGAACTTGCGATCCTCATACCTCAGCCTCCCAAGTTGCTGGGATTACAGCCCGTGGCTGGCTGGGTTGTGTTTTTAACATGGGATAAAATCATAATGGATGCAACATGGGGAAAAAAGTAAATTATAAGACATTATATTGTAGAGTACTACTTTGTAAATGACAAATGTGTGTAGAAATAACAGTACACACAGAACATCAGTGGTTTTCTCTGGGTGGTTTATGATGGAGATTTTCATTTTCTCTGTTTAAAAGGAACATGAATTTCTTGTGTGAGTGAATAAAACCAGTACAAAGGACGCAACCGCTGAGTCTGCATATTTGTCCCTTAGGTATCGATTTGCCGGCAGGGAAGCCTGTTGCTTCCCTTTGCTGAATGTTTTGCAGCCTTGGACGAGGTCACATCATTTTGTCCTGCGGCCGCTGCTCTAGAGGCCACAGGACAGGCTGTGTTTAGACAAAGAACAGGAAGAACATGGCTGGACTCCTGAGGGTCTGCCAGCCGGGACTGGGAGGGCCGGGGCCTCAGGATCCTTTTTGCCCTCTTCATCTGGCCTCTGTCCTGTTTCTTTGAAAAATATGTATATCTTGGACGTGTCTTTCATTCTGATGGTGCCTTGGGTTCTGCGGGTGCCGGGCTGGCCTTCCGGTGCCCTCTGACAGTTTTTCCTGTTAGTGTTGGAGGCTGCACGAGATCCCTCTGGGTCATCGTGGTACCCTCCCCAGGTACAGTTAGAACTGGGGGTGGCCTGGGCTCAAAAGAGTGCAGGGGAATTGTTTTTCTGTTGTCTTTTGTGTGTGTGTGTGTGTGTGTGTGTGTGTGTGTGTGCTTGAGAATCTTATCTACAACTCTAGTTTCCCAACTGTTTCTTTGAAATGTCCCCCTCTTCTTCCTTGTAGTCCTCCCAGCCCTTTATCTCACCTCTCCTGTGCATTTATCTCTGTGCCCCACCAGGTTAGGGTTAAATTCCTTAAGGGCAGGGACCCCATTTTCCAACTACATGAGAAAACTCAGAAGACAGTGATCTTTCTCCTCCCAGGGATCCACATTAGATCAAGTGCTGAATAATTATCTGTTGGGGATGGCACCAGCCAGTTTTTTATTATCACTACCTGTTTCCTGTGTCCCTGCACCGCTGTGTGTATTTATTCTCTATGCTACATTATTTTACTTTGGAATATGAAATATTGCCGCGTGATCTGCGTACGTGATGCACCGTATCTGATAGCGGGAATTAACTGAGCTCTTCCATGTTTGCGGCAACCTTCCCTCAGGAGATATGTTTCCTCTGATGGACTTTGATCTGTCAATACATCCAATGTGGACCTGTGCCGTTCCCACTGTGCAGTTTAGGTGGTGGAAAGTTTGGCCAGGGAGGAGGCCCTCTTAGCTCAGAGTGCCGTACTGGGGAAGCATGACTTCTGGCGAGGATTTATGTAAAAGCTTTTGAGAATTGTGACTGTATCTTTGATGACTGCTCAGTCTCTTGTTGTGAAGAGCTATTTTCCACTGGAAAGCAATCTTGCATTTTAAGTTATGTTGAGTAAAAAGTTTCCAGAAAATGTCAGGGCATTTTCCAAGGTCACCCTAGGAGGTAGGAGCAGTTAAAATAGTTTTTAAAAATCTGTGTTCTTACAGACATTGGACATTGAATTTGTTTTTCATTGATTCTTGGGTCCAAAAGCATTCCACCTGCATGTGAATGAGAATGAGGAGTGACAGAGGCAGAGGAGAACATTACCTAGGTTGGGATTTGAGTGGACACAATTGGAAACCAACTTTAATTGTCTTTGCTCACATATTATTCACTCTTTTGAACCATATCCCCCCCGGAGTGGCCAGTTTCTTCCTGGTGTCTGATTGTATCCCTCTGCTTTCTATTAGTTTATACTTTCAGGTTGATGTGAAGCAACTCCACGTAGAGGGACTTAACTAGAGGAAAATAAAGATGTCACATAATGAACCTGCTTTATGGATCAAGATATCTTACATAGAATCTCTCGATTTATTTCTGTCTACTGTCCTGTGAAGGGGACTGATTTATTATTCTTACCTATAAATGAGCCATTGAGGTGCGGAGAATTTAAAAATGTGCCCAGGGTCCCTGGGAAGAGACTGGATTTGATCCAAGGTTATCTAGAGTACTGGTACTTTCCAGTGTACCAAGATTCCAGAGGGATTCAAGTTACCACACAGGTGGGCAGAAATACATAGTGGGGAAGAAATGTTTCTGTGCAGGTTTTTGTTATATTTGGAGCATCTAGGGTGGAGTATTTGATGGCCAGGCAGGAGGCATGAAGCTGGCAAAGCTGCTCTGGCACCTTCTGCCTACAAGACAGGCTCTGTTTATTTCATGCCAACTAATGTGGAGGGTGGCTTAAATGATTTATGTTTGAAGGATTTTTTTGTTGTTGTTGACAAAAAATGCCCCTATTTCAATAAGCCTTGGGTACTCCATTTTTAATAAACCAGGCTTAGCAGCTGCATAAGGTCAAGAGAGACAGACTGTGTTTATGCTGAGGAGGTGTCAAGTCAAATGTGCCCCTGGTCACAATCCCTCCTGAGCAGATGGATTTTCCATGGCCTGACTCTTAGGGATTAACCCTGGACATTCAAAACTTTAGGGTACATTGTTCCCTGGGAGGTCACAAGGATAGCTAATAGGAACCTGAAATGGGGGTCTTCAGTTGGAGTGGGTCTGTGTCATTCCCAGGGAGTTTCCAAGGACGGAGGCTGGTAGGAGCTATAGATTTAAGACTGACACATTGAACCGTGTCCAGGCTCCATGTTACCCTGGGCAGATCCTCAAGTCCTGGGAGCTGGGCAGCTGCAAAGGCCAGTAGCAGGGAGTCACCATGGAACTTGTTGCTAATGTTTATGCAGTGGCTGGTATGGAGCTGCGTACAATATAGCTATTGTTCTGCATTTCAGGAGTGCCAGTTTGTGGCTGGTGTTAAAATGTGTGCAGGATTTAGATGAAGAATCCTCTCAGTGCCTTGCACCGTATCAGATTTTGGAGGTATATCCAGACACTACCTGGAGGTAGAGGGTGGGGATGGAATAGATCAGGCAGATGCTGAGACCAGGCTCAAGGTGGACAGTCCAGGAGAGCCATGTGGCCCAGACCTATTTTTCCAAAGCACTACCCACTTAAACTCTTAATCTATTTTTTAGTTGCTATACAGTAAATGCAACACACATTTGGATGTATAGGACCATAAATTTTTGTGTGTGTGTGTGTGTGTGTGTGTGCGCGCGCGTGCACACGTGAGTTGACAAATGTATAAGGTTCTGTAACAACCACAACCCAGATACAGAGCTGCCTCCACCACAATTCTCTTGGGCTGCTTCTTTTAATTAATCCATCCTACTTAACCCCTGACAACCAGTGGGTCTGTTTTCTGTCTCTATAGTTTTGCCTTTACCAGAAGAATGTCATGTAATGGAATTACGCTGTCTTTTGAGTCTGACTTGTTTCATGTGTTCAGTGCATTTGCAACTCATCCATGTTGTTGCGTATATAGTTTGTTTCTTCCTACTGCTGGGTACTAGTCCGTGGAGTGGCTGGGTCATGGTTGGTTTATCTGTTCATTAGTTGAAGGACATTTGGGTCATTTCCAGTTTTCTACGATTATGAATAAAGCTGTGAGGAACTTTCCTACAAAGATTTTTTTTTTTAAAGAGAGAGAGGGACGGTGAGAGAAAGAATCAATTTTATTTAGTTTTTCATGTGGCTTTTGTTGCTCTGACACTTTGTTGTGTACATGGTGCTGGGGTTCAAACCCACATCCTCACGCATGCAAGGCAAATGCCATAACTGCTGAGCCACCCCCCTTGTGCCGGTTTTTGTATGAATATATATTTTCATTTATTTTGAGTCAATATCTCGAGTGTAATTGCTCAGCCATATGCTAAACGGATGTCTAGCTTTCTTAGAAGCTGCCCAAGTGTTTTCTAGAGCAGCCATACCAATCTGGGTTCCTGCTGTCAGCGTAGGAGGGTTCCAGCTGCTGTGCCGCCTGGTAGGCATTTGGTGGTGGTGTTTTTTTTAATTGATTTTTAGTGTTCTGATGGATGTGTTGGCATCTCATTCCGATTTATTTTTATTACTGTTTATTTTTCTTTCATTGTGATTTTGATGTAAATGTTTTGGAGGTTGTTCCCACAGGAGGTCCACGTGTACATTCACCATTTTCCAGATCGAAAGAAGTAAATAGCACAATTATATTGAGTTGTATTTTTGTGTATGGAAAAAACCATTCATTTGTCAAGTGGGTGTATTTAAAATTTACCACAATTTTGGTATCCTTGTTGTGGTGTTTCTTTATATTTTAATATACCCCAAGCCTGTGGCCTTTGGGAATGGTGTCTGGCTGCCATTAAGAGATACGCGACCATAGTTGAGGCATAATTATACATAATTCATATAAAGGAATTCCAGATGTGGACAGCTCGGGGCTGAAGGTGGCTCCACAAAATCATCAGGGACCAAGTTTCTTCTATCCTTCTGTGCCATCATCCATAAATGGTGGCTTGTTTCTCAAGGTCGCTAGATGGTTTCTGGAGCTTTGACCACAACATTTGCTTTCCAGGCAGGAGACAGGGACGAGGAAGGGGCTGTCCCCGTTTCTGCTCATGGTGGAAGAGTCTCACGTTCCTTCTCCCTCCGCTTATGTCTCAGGCTGCCCTTTGCCTTCATCCATCATTATGTCTGACTGTTTTCTGGTTAGGAAAAATATACAAGATTTTACTTATTTCACTAGGGAATTTGCAGGCCGGGTTATGTTCAGTTCCAGCACAGTTTGAACAAGCTTGCTACTGTAATTGGAAGCTCAAAAATTAGAAAGTTGGAGGAGGGATGGTGAAAGGCTGGCATGTGGAGGCACTGATCATTGGGTTTTTTTTGTTTGTTTGTTTTTGGTACTGAGGATTTAACCAGGGATACTACCACTGAGCTATATCCCCAGGCCCTTTTATTTTATTTATTTATTTTTTAAAATTTTGAAATAGGGTCTCACCAAGTTGCTTAGGGCCTCACTAAATTGCTGAGGCTGGCCTCAAACTTACTATCCTCCTGCCTCAGGTTCCCGAGTCACTGGTATTACAGGTGTGTACCACTATACCAGGCTGATGATTGAGAGTTTGACAGTGAAGGAAGAGACAGAAAAAAAACCTACCAGATAGAGGCTAAGGCCATGTAGTGTAGGGCCACACAGCTCTGCAGGGCTTCAAAGCCTCTGGGACCTTGATTGTGTAATTCTATCTGTAGGGTTGGCTTTCTGGGTAATGGAATAATTTCTGTTATCTCTTTCTACTAGTCTGTACTTCTGGAGGGCAGGAAGAGCATGATGGATTTTCCACCTATACCCAGAATTCTATGTACTTACACGTGTACATTGTGCACCCTGGCCAGCTTCCTAGGAAGACCAAATAAAATATATAGTTGGATGCTTAGGGGATCCGTAGAGTTAGGGCTGCCAGATAAAGTATAGGACACCTAGTTAAATTGGATTTCAGATAAACAATGATTTTTATTTATTTATTTTTAGAGTACGTATATCCCAGATTGTGCATAGGATATAACGTGTAATAAAAAAATCATTGCTTATCTGAAATTCACATAAACTAGTCATCCTATATTTTTATTTGATAAAACCTGGCAACCCTGGAGGATCCAGGTGAGGAGGCCCTGGTGGAGAGGGTGGGTAGAACTGATTTTAATGAAACGCTCAGCCTTGGCACAATGGTGGAAACGTGTTGATCTGATTTTGCTCTAAGCATGGGACCTCTGATGCTCTTCTGAAGCAAAGACAATTAAGTTTCCCTTTTCATAGCTGCTAATAAGCTAACTCAATACAGCATCCCTGAGAGAAATGCTGGCTTGGGTTTGAAGAGACTCCAGGACGACATGAGGTTTATGTTCCCTTATCTCCTTGGCTCATCCCTTGCTTATTTAGAGAACCCTTCTTTCCAGTGTATGTTTATGCATTTGAACCTAGAGTTAGAACAAGGGAGCTCAAGTTCACCACAGAGTAATGAATATGATCCTGATTATGTGAGCTCAGCAGGCCAGTGTTGACATATGCAGGGCTTTCCTAAGCCAGTGGTTCTCAAAGTGTGGTCCCTGGTCCAGCAGCATCAGTGTCACCTTGGAACTTAACAAGAAATGTAGATTTTGAGCCCCCACCTCAGGCCTATGGAATCACAAAGTCTGGGAATGGGGTCCAACAGTCTGTTTTAATAAGCCCTCAGGGTGTTTTGATGCATCCTAAAGTTGGAAAACCAGTGTGTAAGCTAGAGCTCTATGCTTTTTCTGTAAAGGACCAGATAATAAATATTTTAGGCCTTGTGGGCTATAGGTCTGTGTTGCAGTTACTACCCTTTGCCATTGTAGCGCAGAGGCAGCCAGGGATGATATGTAATAGAATGAGTGTGTTACACTAGAGAGTAAATCAAGCTGCGTGTTTCCAAAACAGGGAGGTAGGCCAGATTCACCACTCCCCAAGTAGTTTGCTGGCTCCCATAAAAACTTGAAGGTACCTTTAGAGATGTCCGGCTTGCTTGTAGTGTGCCTCTATTCACTGATGCATGGGAAATGTTCCTAAACAGCCAAAAAATCAGAAATGGAAGATTCCAGAAGGAAGGAAAAAGCAAAAAAAAAAAAAAAAAAAAAAACCAAAAAACCTGAAACACCACCACCCTTTTTCCCCAGACAATAACAACAAACCCTAAACAGAGCTGCCTTGGTCTGGTGAAGTAGCTACTACATCTCAGAAGCTTCCCAGGGAGCAGACTTTTCTGTCCATCTGTGAGTCTTACTCTGATTCCATATGTGAATCTTACCCTGATTCTATCTGTGAATCTTAGCCTGATTCCATCTGTGAATCCTATCCTGATTCCATCTGTGAATCTTACCCTGATTCCATCTGTGAGTCTTATCCTGATTCCATCTGTGAATCTTACCCTGATTCCATCTGTGAATCCTATCCTGATTCCATCTGTGATGCTTGTTCATGAAACCTTCTGACTGTTGTCAGTGGAAATTTGTTCCTGTGTATCCTAAGCGCTACCTGACAATATTATTTTCTTTCTCTAGTCCGTGCATACCGCCATTGTTCTAGAAGAATAGTTTGCATATTCTCTCCTCAAATGTCAGTTCTCCCTCCTCACTCTCAGTTAATAGCCCTTTTCACAGAAGATATAAGCAAGGAAAGAGAATTTCTGTCAGCTTCCATTACGTCTCTGAACGTACCTGTGTCTGTACCTAGGTACTCTTGTCACTGGGTGGGTGAGCAGCCATTGCCTCTGCCTGAGGAATACCCCTCCACTTCTTTTTTCTTTCTCAAAACTATTTTTTATTCTGCACAAGATTTCACTGTACATTAGACATTCTTCTACTCTTGCTTACACAGTAAATAAGTGTACACCAGTCCTTGGGTTCATATTACAGGTCTTCCCTGGAGAAGGGTAAACTCAGGGAGTATTTCTCTGGTGCCTCGTCCCAGGAGCTCTGGGATGGTCCAGGCTCCTGGGGCACAGGCCAGGTCCATCTGTGGGGTTGTGCAATGTGCTCCGTGCCTTGGTGCAGGACAAGTTTGCTTTCTGGGACAGCATGGAGCTTTGTCTAGGAACTTAGGGCAAAATCAAGCCCATGGGAAAGAATCATATGACAGAGGCAGGATGTCCCCAAATGCCCAGGCTCCAGCTCCTAAGGAAGGACTAAGAACCAACACCAAGAGGAGCTGAGGACCCGTCCACTTTTGCTCTAGATCTCATCCCTTTGTGCTTACTCAAGGACACCACTCATGGTCACCCACCATGGTCAGGGGTCCTTGCAGTACTGGACTTGGAGTGGTACTTGACCCAGCTGGGCACTGCCTCCTTTGTGAGACATTTTTCTCTCTTTCTGGGACATTACTCTCAGTCCTTTTTAACTTTTCTGGATGTTTCCAGTCAGTCTCATTTCCTGATTCCTCCTCATCTCCCAGTTGCTTCTTATCTCTCCCACCACTAAGTGTTGGAGCTCCTCAAGAATCAGTTCTGGGGGCTGGAGAGGTGGCTCAGCAGTTTCGGCGCTTGCCTGGCAAGCACGAGGACCCAGGTTCAAACCCCAGCACCATGTACACAACTGAGTGTTGGAGCAACTAAGGCCATGTGAAAAACTAAATAAAGTTATTTCTTTCTTTCTCTGTCTCTCTCACTGTCCCTCTCTCTTTAAAAAAAAAAAAAAAGAATCAGTTCTGGGAATCCTCTATACTCATTCCTTTACTGATCTCATTTATGGTTTAAAGACCATCTGCATATGGACATTTCAAAAATTTTTTATTTTTTATTTTTTGGTACTAGGGATTGAACTCAGGGCACTTAACCACTGAGTTCCAACCCTTTTGTGTTTTTTTAATTTTTAGACAGGATCTCACTAAGTTGCTGAGGCTGGTCTTGAGCTTGCAATCCTCCTGCCTCAGCCCCCTGAGCGGCTGTGATTATAGGTGTGCACCACCGCTCCTGACCAAAATGTCCATATTCTTACTCAGCATCTGTATGTGGATGCCTAATAAGTATCTGAAATGAAAAACTAAAAAGTCCATATTTCTCCCACCAACCATACCACAGTTATTTACCCTATAGTCTCCCCCAACTCATGATATCTTCATCTTTACCTTTGTGACAACTTTTAGAGTTGTAGGAGAGATCCTCTCCTCTACTGTCTGTGGGTATGAAGTAAAGTGACAGTAGGCAGAGCAACAGGAGAAAAGAGGGACAAATTTATTATATGCATGGGGCAGTACATTTCAAAGTGAGCACCCCAGAGCCCAGTGAGTCCTAGAAGCTTGCAAGCCCTCTTTGTGGAGAGGGGAGGGGTGGAGGGAACTTCAGGGAGAGTGAAGGATTCCTGGGAAAGATGGATGGGCCCTCAGAGGGACAGGTGACAGCCTGTGACAGAGTTGGGGTGTGATGTTTGACCTCTGGTCTCTCTTGTACTTCCAGTTCAGACATCCCTGACTGACGAGAGCCCTAGGGGCAGAGATCAGGACAGCTGAGCTCCTTTTGGAGGCTCTGTCTCTAGACAGGTAAAGTTCATTGAAAGCTGCTCCCGCAGTGTGAAGCCTGAAGTGCTGTGACAAGGCTGTTAGCCTAAGAGACTCCATGTTTGCACTCTAGCTGACCTTTCCTGGGTATGGAAAGCCCCTCGGTATTGTGAGCCCCCTAGGTGTTGTGAGCCCCAAGGTACTGTAAGTTTTACAGATGTTCCGTAGGCACTGCCAGCCAGGGTGGGATTGGCCCTTGTTCTGCAGTGTAACCGCTGTAACTGTATTTTTTGGCTTCTGTAAATGAGCTTGCTTTGTGCACCTGCAGACCCCCCAGCGCCTAGGAGGATATGGTTTTTGGCTTTATAAGACCCTGCAAAAAGAGGCTCGGGGCTGTAGTCCAAACAGCATTTTGCTGGGAAGGCAGTCGCTGGCTGATAATAAAGACTGTCCCTTTGGCTTATATTGGTCTTGGCTTGATCTCTCACTCTTACAACAGTGCATATTTGGGATGGCATTTCCTAAACCTCTTTACTTCCCCTGTATAACCCTTCTCGATGTTTCATGCACTGAAAGTTGAGTTGGTGGCTGAGGAGAAAATAATCTGGTTAGTAGACCTGGGCGTAGGTCGGTCCAATCAAACAGTTGTGTCGCATCTCAGGGGGTGGAGTTGCAGGTGGGTTCCCTTTGAAATTAGGCCTCCGTGGGGCTGGAGTGGTGGCTCAACAATTACAGCACTTGCCTGGCATGCGCGAGGATGTGGGTTTGAACCCCACCACCACGTACACAGTGAAGTGCCAGAGCAAGAAAAGCCACATGAAAAGCTAAATAAAATTGATTCTCTCTTCTCTCTCTCAAAAAAAAAAAAAAAAAAAAATAGGCCCCTATACAGAGTGAGCAATCGGTATTCAAAAAGAGTCATTTCCGTGGAAACAAACAACAACAATAAAAAGTCAAGTTAGTGTTTGGGGCAGTCTATAAAGTAGTTTCTGAGTCTGCAGGCAGCTGGGAAGATTCCTACATGTTGGGCTGAAAGCATCTTCGGTTGGAGTGGGGCGGCCAGTGGCAATCTAACAGATTTTCCTGGTCTGTGATTGCATCAGGTGTCCCAGGGAACTTTCTGGATAGACCAGACATCATCAGTAGGCACAAAAGTTGTCCAAAGGTAAGTTGCTGTAGAGGGTTCTCAGAAGTGTGTTTTAAGTTGTTGGGCTTCAGTTTGCAGGACTTCAGGAAAGGGTAATTTTAATTTCAATAATTCCAAGTCAGAAGGGTGGAAAAAAAGTTGGAAATATTAGTTTGGAGGTCAAAGCTACATATTGGGGGAAACTAGAATTAGGAACCAAACCAGTTTGCAGATAAATAGCAAGTCCTCAAAAGCAATCAGGTAGGATTTTTATTTTATTTTATTTTATATGTAACTCATCAGAGAGAGCTACAATGTAGTAACAGGTGTACTACAGTTTTTCTGAAATATAAATTTTCTTTCTCTACATTTACCTTCATTTCTATTACATATAATTCAAGTAAGACTTATTTGCAGAATGTTTGGTCTCATTAAAAATGGCTTGATTATTTATATAAGTGCAGCAAGACTAATGATCAACTGTATAAGATTCTTTTTGAAGAAGTCTGTCACTGGAACTTTTAGTAAGGAATCCAGATTGGGCTTTTAGAAGTCTGTTGAGGCTCCAGAAAGTCAGTGTTAGTTCCTTGAAGTTGTCATATTGGAAAATATGACATTGGGGGCCTGGAATGGTAGGTAGGTAGCTCAGTGGTTAAGGCACTTGCCTGGCATGTGCGAGGATCTGGGTTTGAACCCCAGTGTCACATACACAACTAAGTGTTGGAGCAACGAAAACCAGATGAAAAACTAAAGCTGATTCTCTTTCTCACCCTCCCTCTCTCACATAAAAAAAAAAAAAAAAAAAAAGACATTGGAGTCAGAGCCTTGGTAATATAACTAGTATTTCCAATTATGTTGTTCAGAAGAGAACAAACACACTCTTATTGAGCTTATGCAAATAAACATCTTGCCCTAAAATGAGAATATTCACTGCTGTTTCACAATCCTGGAGAGATCAAGTAGGGAGAAAAAGCATCTCAGTTTTGTTTGTGAACATCTACTTTGCCAAACTGTTTTACGTTATAGATAACAGAAAAAAAATTTTTCTTTAAAACTGACAAACAAAACAAAACAAACAAACAAAAAAAGAACTAGCAGTGTTTCAAACAAAAAAAGTCATAAAAATCATAATCCCTCATCAGGTCCACCCCCTGTGTAACTGATTCTCATTCTGCTTGATGTCGCTTTAGCAATTTTAGGTTCAGTTCTTCTGTTAAGTTTCTGGAAATTCTTACCTTGTTCAGTGGCATAATCTTCAAGTTACCAGAAGCTGTTGTTCTGGTCTTTGTTAGAGTCTTTACCGTGGATTTTCTTGCAGAAGTAATTTTGGGCTGTATCTGATTGCAAATGCTTTTAAAGAAGAATGAAAACAATAACTGCGGATAACAAATACTTAGAGTGGTCAAGGTTGAAAATCTGATGAGAGTTCATCACCAGGAATTGACAGGGTAATTTGGTTATTTCTTTGTGTACAACATTTTAACATAACCCAAATTATGACTAATTATATATTAGCTTTCTAGGAATCTCAATTTTTTTTGAATCTTTTTGTTACTCATATCAATAATAATACTGATAAATATAATTTAAAGAAGTTACAGCATCACTTAGTTTTGACAAAGCTTCCCATATAATTTAACATTAAATAATCCTAATTAGTTTACTTTTGTTTTTTTAACTTAAGTGAGAGATACATCATTTGAACTTTTCAGGAAAATACTGGATTTACTTCAAAGTCTGAAAGACTTAATTTAGAACTTCATTTTGGGAAGTTTGAAGTGTCAAAAAGTTTAAAAGACTTGATTAAATATGATCACAGATCTCTGTATCATTCATTTAACCAGTGTGATAATTAAAAGACTTCAAAGGTCAAATACATAAAATTACATAGTTGTAGAAAATAATAGTTTTTTTTTTTTTTTTTGGTATCGGGGATTGAACTGAGAGACCCTTAACCACTGAATAATATTCTCAGCCTGTTTTTATTTTTTATTTTGAGACAGGCCTTGCTAAATTGTTGAGTCTGCTTTGAACTTGTGATCCTCCTTCCTTAGCCTTCCAAACTGCTGGGATTACAGGCATGTACCACCTGCCTGGTAAAAATCTCATTTCTCTTGATGGAGAGGAATCAATTTTCTTTTTAAATAAAAGACAACGTAAGCACAAAAATTATTTTAATAAGACAAGTATTTTTAGGCAGACCACTCAAATGGTGATAAACATCTTTCATTTTCTATAAGAATCTTATCATTTAGAGAGAAGACCAAATTCTAGTAACTTTAATTAAATATTAGAATTTTAAGATTTAGTCACTCTAAATTTCCAGTGAAAAATCAAGGAAGATTTTTTTTTTTTTAAAGAGAGGACAGTGAGATAGAGAAAGAGAAAGATAAAATAAGTTTTATTTAGTTTTTTCATGTGGCTTTCATTGTTCAGACTCTTCATTGTGCATGTGGTGCTGGGGTTTGAACCCTTGTCCTTGCACATGCCAGGCAAGTGCTCCACCATGGAGCCACCGCTCCAGCCCCAGTACGTGGGTCTTTTGCTGATAATCCAGAGGTGCCGTGTTGAACCAGTCTAATCTTCCAAAGATTTCCCCAAGTCAAGTATTTGGATTAGTTCCTATATTTCTGGCAGTTTGGGGTGTATTTAATCTATATGAACGCTCATTTATCTCTAAGCCAATTTGAATCAAATTCCTTTGACAGATTTTATACCATGTAGATATATCATACATGTACACATATATAAACATATAGGAACAGATAAACAGAAAGACCTCATATTAACCATGAGACTGGTACAAAAATATAAAATTCCTTGTTTGTAAGAACGATTAGATTCAAATTGTATTTTTGTGAATGGGACAAGTTAAGATTACTTGCTACCATGGGTAAAGGTTTTTACTATTATTAATAGAAAAGACATTTTAAGATTTTTCATTTATCCATTTCTAAAGGCCTCTCCTTTCTTCCTACCCCCACCTCTCTCTAATTTTCCTTGAGAATTAGCTTCCTGAAGTTTGCAAATGGATGCCTTTCAGGTAAGAGAGGATGTACGATTTACATCTCAAAGGGACAGAGAAAAAAATGCAAGTTCTCACCAGGAAGAAGTTTGTGGGGGGAAGTCTTTGCTACTAAACAGCTAGGGTATTTACACTATTTAAATTTTCTCTCCTTGTTCTGTTTTTCTGCTTTTATTTCTTAAGCACTAGACAGTTTTGATATTTCTTTTCTTTCTCTTTTTTCTTAACAATTTCTGTGAACATCTTCTTGATGAACAGATGAGGCTTCAAGGTGGGTATGGATAGGGGGCCAGGAATTGCTTTGGGTGCACATTCCTGTTTTTGTAAACACTCAGTTTAGACAATGACAGATTTTTTTTTTTTACTTCTACAAAGAATTTGGTTCCCACCTGAATGCTGTTAAGGGGCTGGATAGTTGCCGTCATCCAATTGCGGTATCTTCAATTTACTCCTTTGTATGAGAGAGCCGATTTCCAAGTAAGATGGAAATAAAGATATTTCTCTGTTCTAGTAACAGCTGCTCGACTTTGGAATGCTTTAATGAGCCGTTTTGTTTCTTTTTGCCTGTGCACTTAGGAGAGAAGGCCTTTAAAAAAGTTCCTATCATGCTCTGAATGAAACCAAAGTTCTTAACTGAAAGTATACCTATCAAGTGACTGAAGACCAAACTAATTAGCCTTTTATGGCTTTAACTACAGATGCATGTGATTGATGCCTCCAAAGAGGGACAAAAAAGATGCAGCCCTCTTGCCCTCCAGAGCCACTCCCAATGGCAGAATTAAAGATGTAGGCCTGGCGAGTGTTGCACACCTGTAATCCCAGTGATTCGGGAGGTTGAGGCAGGAGGATCACAATTTTGAGGCCAGCCTGGGCAACTTAGTGAGACCATGTCTCAAGAACTGGGGATGTAACTCAATGGTAGAGCAGTGTCCCTAGGACTGAGAAAAAAAAGAAAAGACAGCAGTGCCTAAGAGAGTTGGCCACTATTAGTACGCTAGCTCCACCTGGGTGCAGCCTACATTTCTGTCCAGCATATTCTTGGGGGCTCCCAATCTTTAGTTGGTCACCTGTATTCACAGTCTTAATAATCTGTGTCCTGGACAAGTGAAGGTGAAACCAAGTTCTCAAGAAAGATAAACAAATCCCAAGACAATCAGGAAAGCAATAGCTATCTATGGGAGACAAAGGCTTACTAACGGATGGGTACCCCAAAACGAAGAGTCATAATTCAAGCTAATTCTTGCAGATGTTTCTCTCCTGATTTGCAGGGATTTGCCGAGGAAATGGAGCTGGGTTTGGAGGAAGGGAGCCCAGAGATCCAAAAGATCTTCTGGAGGGTCAATGATGGGGAATTAGGCAAATATAAGAGGACAGCGATGGAGTGGGTTTAAAGCATTTTAAATTTTTTACTTGGTTCTAAATCTGATATC
Organism: Aplodontia rufa; assembly: GCA_004027875.1. Classification (NCBI taxonomy): domain Eukaryota; kingdom Metazoa; phylum Chordata; class Mammalia; order Rodentia; family Aplodontiidae; genus Aplodontia; species Aplodontia rufa. The sequence continues at coordinate 4,210 of PVKS010021321.1, read as the reverse complement.
TGTTTTTTAATGCCTGAAGGGAGTTCCTAAGACTGGATGTTATACTTACTCCTTCATGTCCTCTTTTCAATTTGATTTTCTCACTTTCTTTCCCTGGAAGGACCTGTAGGTACCTTTCTATCATCAAAGTGGGTGCAGAAGATGCAGTCCATGGTCCACGTTTGCTCCCTGAGTCAGACAAGAAAGAAGGCTAGGACCTTTACTCCCACTGGCGAGTAAGGATAATGTTTATGAAAAACAGCGTCCGTGTTCCCTCTAGAAAGTGGAATGGCTGCAGTCACTGACCCACTGAACTGTGACACCTGGTGGGCCATACTGGATGGGAGAGTCCCAGCACAGGCAAAACAACGAAGGTGGACCTGACAAAAGCCCCTTATGGGCCACGTCTTCTTATTAGGATGGGCTCCCAGAGCTGCCATGGTCATGTCATCTTGTGTCATGGGTCCTAGCAACATGATGCAAGCTTACTGGTATCTTCAGCTGGCAGTGTTCTCATTAGCCCAAAAGTCAAGCTCTCAGGACCTAAAACAGGACAGAAGGAAAACCTTATATAATTTTTGTCTAGAGAACCCATGGCAAAGTTTGCCTAAAGAGAGGCCAGTCTGTGAAGTCCCCAGTCTGTGAGGCTGACTATAACGGTAGAGTTCTGGGGACCTAGGCCTACGCCCTTACCTTAGGATGACACTCGATAGGAACAAACCGAGACAATAGAAAATAATGACCACACATACACACAACGCTAACGTCGCTTTACTCAAGGCCTTGCAAGAATATTTTTTCCTTCTAATCTGAATTTGAAATGGATAAGGATAGACTCATTTTAGTACTGGGGATTGAACCCAGGTTTGCTTACCCACTGGGTCACATCCCCAGCCCTTTTATTTATTTTTATTTTGTGACAGGGTCTCACTAAGTTGCTTAGGGCCTAAGTTGCTCAGGCTGGCTTTGAACTTGTGATCCTCCTGCCTCAGCCTCCTGAGTTATTGGGATCATAGGTGTGTGCCATTGTGCCCAACAAGGATGGACTCTCAGAACCCTCACTGACTGGATCTGTGGGCTGACCAGCTGAGAAGTCTGGCCTTTTCTCTGGCCCTATCAGCTCCAGGATCTCTTGAGTGGTAGCCTATGGAGGGAGCGAGGGAGGGAGCAGAATGATATGATCTCATCTGTATCCCAGGACTGTAGGGGCAGAAAACATTCCTTCTAGGTTCTCAGGGTGTGGCAACTTTTCCTCAGTGCTCTGAAGGTGAGTCTACAACATGAATGGACAGTAGATAGGCCAAAAGGAGAAACATTTATTATGTGCACAAGGCACCCCGTGGAAGAAAAGTGAGCATCCTGGTACCCCCAGTGAGCTTGTTATCATCTTATTGGGTGTGGGGGGCCGGGGAAATCTTAGGGAAGAGTAAAGGATTCCTGGGAAAGATGGATGGGCCCTCAGAGGGACAGGTGACAGCCTGCCACAGAGTCCAGGTGTGATGTTTGACCTCCGGTGTCTCCTGTACTTCAATTCATTCTTCCACCTTTGACAAGAGCCCTAGGGCCAGGGCTTGGGACAGTTGAGCTCCTTACGGAGGCTCTGTCTCTAGACAGGTAAAGGAAGTTCAGAGAAAGCTCCTCCCATACTTGTTATTCCCCAGCTGTCCCCAGTGTGAAGTCCACAGTATATTTTGGGGTGGTTGCTCCTGAATTTCTTGGGTGTCATTCTTGACCCTTCTCTCTCACTCTCATATCCCAAATCCATCCATCCGTGTGTACTACCTAGTGCCTTACTTTCAAGACGTATCCAGAACCTCTTAGCACCTGTGTTGCTGTCTCTTAACAGGATCACTGGATTGCCACCATGTTGGTCTCCTCTCCACAGCCTTTGCCCTGCACTCTGTAATCAGCGCAGCAGCTGAGGCGCCTTTGATAATCAGCACAGTGCTCCCCTGCGTCATGCTTTACAAGGGCTTCCAGGCCCCCTGGATTAGCTGCTCTGATTCCCTCCTCTGCTGCCTCTTTGATCTGATTTCCCTGCGCTCCTGCGCTCCTGCTCCTGCCGCTCTGGCTTCTTGCTGTTCCCTGAACGTCCCGGGCATGTTCACTTCTTAGGGACTTTGCCCTTTCTGTTCCCTCTGTGTGGAATGTTCTCTCCCTAGAAGAGTGCATGGCTCACCTGTCAGCTTCTCAGAGACCCTTTCTGATCACCCTATGGATAAGAACTGCACCCCCAAGCTCCCCACGCCCTTTGTTTTGCCTTATTTCTCACCATTTTCTAGATTGTTTGCTTACTGACTGTCTTTCCTCTAGGAGTGTTTCGTGAGAGCAGGGATCCCAGCATCTAGAACACAGCCTGAAATTCAGGATGTGCCGGCGTGTTAATGAATGCCTACTTCTCAAACTTACCTCAGATGCATTGTAACAGGGCACTAGTTTTCATATTTTTATTTTCTAAACTTGGAGAGAGAAAGTGAAATCAACTTTAATTTTCATCTGGTTTTTGCTTTTCTGACACTTAGTTGTGTACTTGGTGCTGGGGTTCAAACCCACATCCTTGCTCAGGCCAGGCAAGTGCTGTGGGCGCTGAGCCACTGCTCCAGCTCCTAGTTTTCATATTTTTAAATTGAAGGTTAACTCTTTTTCCTATGCACATTCAAAAGGAACCTTAGTTTGTAGGATACCCATGATATTTAGGCTGCTTGAATTTATCTAAGTTTTATCTTGTTTTTGTCTTTCTGTGAAGTGTTGAGAAAATCCTGATTTGCATTGCAAAGAGTATCTGCTCACCAAGCAAGAGCAGAAAACTCTTAGGTTACACTGACCCAGAAGTTTCAAGGAAGGATAGTAAGATATTTTTATTACAGAGTTGAACATTCATAGATTCTTTTTCTTTTTTTTAAGAGAGAGGGACAGTGAGAGACAGAGAAAGAGAGAAACAACTTTATTTAGTTTTTCACATGGCCTTAGTTGCTCCAACACTTAGTTGTGTACGTGGTGCTGGGGTTTGAACCCAGATCCTCGTGCTTGCCAGGCAAGCGCCGAAACTGCTGAGCCACCGCTCCAGCCCCATTCATAGATTCTTAAGCCATCGTCCCAGACACCTTGCTGACAGACCTTGCTGTGCACGCGCCCAGCATTTGACTACCGTGCACCTAAGCTGTCCTGCCGAGCTTTGCTTCTAGAATTTCACATGAACAGCCATGTGCAGAGTTCAAAACAAAACACAAACACGTAGAGCTACAGCATCTTAATCAATGAATGACACATTTAGAAAACATTTAAATGAAGGCAGGGAGATGACCCAGGAGAAGCGTCATTACAGAATGTGCAAAACCTTGGGAGGGTAAGAGTACGTGTTGCCAGTCTTCAGTGTGTTATAATTTGAGCTATAACACGTCCGCTGTTCATGAAAAAATGCTTTTTAAAAATAGCTTAACGCTTCCAACGCATTCTCTCAGTCTTCTTTCTGAAATGGCAAATGTTGTTTTTCAGCTTTCTATGTAAACACCGTCTGCAGAGCAGGGTGCCGCAGGCCAGTGATCTCTGCTGTCTTTTGGCTGTCAGGGGCGATTCCAGACAGCTTCTAGGCACGCAGTAGACGCCGTTAATGAGTGTTGGATGTTGAATGGACTCAGCAAGAAACAGGGGAGGCGCTCTAAAAGCAACACCTTGACTCACCCCTTGCTGCCTGCGGTGATGGACCCCCCCCCACTGTTTTAAGGTGTGAGTGACACACAAAGTATATGCTGTGTGACCTAAAGTGTGTGTGATATTTTCATTTATGGATATGTAGGGAAATGCTTAAATTAAGCTCATCAACAAATCCCTCCCCTCTTATACTTATTTTTCTGTGAACTCTAGGTCTCCTCTCTCAGCAGTTTTCAAGTATGCCATGAATGCTTACCAGCTTCAGTCCCTGTTCTATTGCTGCGGGTCTCCAGCACCTTTCCCTCCTGTCTGTTTTGACCGTGACATGCAAGGTCAGACTAGCTGGCTTCCATTTCTGGCTCCATCCCTTACCAGCTGGTGACGTGACCAAGGAACAAAGCTTTGCAGTGGCTCGGTTCTGTCATCTTTGAAATCTGTAGGAAGTCCCTCTTTCACAGGACGGTGTCGAGGGTTAAATGAGTTAACACACCTAGAACAGTGCCTGGCAATATAAGAATTCACTATTTTTATTGTTGTTTATCATTCCGAGGGCGACATTTCATAGCTGCCCAGCTGGCCA
>PVKS010021320.1:16949-35542 GCA_004027875.1 Aplodontia rufa | reverse complement strand
AGGTCAGACAAAGGTCAGACCCCACCAGAAACCCCCAATGTACCCCATCCAATGATAACCCTCTCCTTCCCACCATTAGTAACCACCCTGATTTTTATAGTCATCACATCCTTATCATTCAAATCACTCAAGTACACACCTTGACCACCATAATTTAGACTTGCTTATTTTGAAGCTTATTTTTTCCCCTTAGGTCTCATAATCCAGATTTCCCTTCTGCTCCTTTTTCTTTCTGACAATGTATTTGCCAAAGAACTCAGTCCCTCTGACAGGTGATTTCTCACAATATGGATTTTGTGACCACGTGCTCACCATGATGCCTAATGCGTCGCACTGTCCTCTGTGTTCCACGTACACTGGCAGCTGGATCTAGAGTATTGATCCCACTCAGGTTCAAAGCCCCAACAAGGCTGCAGTCAGCATTTGTTCTCTCATCAGGAGCCCCCCCACCTGAAGACAGCAAATTCATATTTCAAAATTCTCAAAACCAATGAAATACAGAATACATTTATATACTGAAACTTTTAAATGATATGTTGAATAAATTTGTAACACTTTTACTTCTGAAATTTTAAAGTTTCATATTTCCCTTAAACTTTTGGTACATTCTATATATATCACAGGAAAAGAAAATACCTCATGTACTCATAGATACTTTGGATTCAAATCCAGAACTCCCAGGTTCTTCTTTGCATTTTGTTACACCCAAATTTCTGGTTCTCAAGAACATAAGTGATGAAAGAATTATGATATTAATATTGAGTTATTCATAGCCAGAACATTAGATGCATATAATAACAGAGACAGAGTAAAATGTACAAAATCGTGTGTAGTCTACTTCTGGATTTAAAGATATACCTACTGAAATTAATATTGTGTGGCTCACTGTTTTAATACTGCATATGTGGAAAAAAGTTATTATACATCCAATGTCCTTGATTCAGCCTTAATTAAAATTAAAATTAAACAAGAACTGGCAGGAAAGTTTGGGAAGCTGTTGATATGTTTTTGTGAAGTGAAAACATTGAAAGCATTGCATTAATAATTAGTCTTTATTTAGACAGGCAAGGCAGATGGTGAGCAAATATTTGCAGACTGATTTGCCATACAGTGCAAGTTAAGTCTGTAATTATTCTTATCTTAAGTTCACAGCTTCATCTAAGTCTGTTTACTCAGGAGCACAAAGAACTTTCCTTTAATATTTGAAGTTGTTATTAATAGTTCCAAGGACTGCAAAGACATGAGTGTTTGATAAAAGCTGTTGGAATGTATGCTGTAAAAAAACTGGATTTATTCACTTTAAGTTGTAAACTGTGTTTACCATATGAGACTGTTTTCAGTCACCAGTTTATTAAGACTGACTAACCAGCTGACTGTGACCCCACAGATCTGGTATTTTGCAAATAAAGTAAGAAAGGACTCTAGTATATAATTTTTTTAGTGTGAATAATATTTTTTATTTGTTCAACATAGTCTTATGTATTGCAGGGAATTGTTATATATACATGCACATGTGGATATTGACAAAGTAAGTTAAGATTGATCTTATTCTGGGATCTCCCCCTTTTCATCCATTCCCTGATCTCCTGTCTCCTCTTAATACCACCATACTATAAATAGAAATGAGCATATATAAGTATATTAATTTTTGAAATTTTTTAGTTTCTCTGCCTGCCTGCTTATAATGAGGCTTCTCACGAGAGTTGAGTGTTCCCAGCTGTATTGATAACCCCTTGCCCCCTTTTCTTCCCCCCCCACCGTCATAATTATGGTTCCCCCAGCTTATGTAAAATTTCAACTTTTGTGAGTTTATTAATTAAACTTAGCTACCTTTCATCCTGTCTTAGGTTTTACTCTAGCTTCCACATATAAGAGAAAACATTTGGCCCTTGAGTCTCTGAGTTTAGGACATTTCGCTCATTATGATTTTTTCCATTTCCATCCATTTGGCTGCAAATGCAATGATATTGTTCTAATAGCAGAGGAGAATTCCATGGTATATACCAGTTTTTTAATACACTCATCCAGTGCAGGGTATCTGGGTTGATTCCATAGTTTAGCTATTGTAAATTGAGCTTCTATAAATATTGATGTAGCTGTGTCACTGTAGTAAGCTGATTCTAGCTCTTTGGGAAAATACCCAGGAGTGGAATAGCTGGATCATAAGGTGGTTTCCCTAGTTTTTCGAGGAGACTCCACACTGCTTTCCAGAGTGGCTGTACAAGTTTGCAGTCCCACCAATAGTGTGATCGTGTTCCTTTCTTCCCACAACCTCTCCAGCATCTGTTATTGCTTGTATTCTTCATTTTGCTACTCTGACTGGAATAAGGTGGAATCTCAGTGAAGTTTTGATTTGATTTCTCTAATTGCTAGTGATGTAGAACATTTTATAATATATTTTTGGCTTTTTGGACTTCCTCCATTGAGAAGTTTCTGTTTAGTTCTCTAGCCCATTTATTGATTGGATTATTTGTGGGTTTGTTGTTCAGTTTTTTTAGTTCTTTGTAATTCTGGATATTAGACCCCTGTCAGAGTTGCAGCAGGCAATGATTTTCTCCCATTCTGTAGGTTCTTTGTTGATACTTTTGACTAATTCTTTAGCTGAACAAAAGCTTCTCAGTTTAATGGCATCCTACTCATTGATTCTTGGCTTTAATTCGTGCACTATGAGAGTCTTGTTAAGTGAGGAAGTGCCTACACTAATGTTGTGGAGTGTTGATCCTAGTTTTTCTTCTAGCAATTGCATAGTTGCTGGTTGAATTCCTAATTATTTGATCCATTTCAATTTGATTTTTGTGCGGGTGAGAGATTAAGGATCTAATTTCAATTGTCTGCATATGGCTGTCCAGTTTGTCTAGCACCATTTGTTGAACAGGCTGTCTTTCCTGCATGCTATATTTTTGCCCTCTTTGTCAAATATCAGATGGTTAAAGACTTGTGGATTTGTCTCAGTGTCTTCTATTCTGTTCCACTGATCTTCATGTCTGTTTTGATACCAATACCATGCTGTTTTTGTAACTATAGCCCCATAGTATAATTTCAGGTCAGGTATTGTGAAATCTTGTTTCATCTTTCTTGCATAATAATGTTTTGGCTATTCTGAGTGTCTTGTTATTCCAAATGAATTTCAGAATTGCTTTCTCTATAACCATGAAGAATGTCATTGGTGTATTGATAGGGACTGTGTTGAATGTCATTGGCATCTTGATGGGGATTTTGGCAGAATGGCCATTTTAATTATATTGATTTTGCCCAACCAAAAACATGGAATGTTTTTCCACCTTCTCAAGTCTTCTTCAATTTCTTTTTTTAGTGTTTGATAGTTTTCATTGTAGAAGTCTTTTATATTCTTTGTTAGATTAATGCTGAAGTAGTTTATTCTTTTTGAGGTTAATGTAAATGGGATAGATTTCCAGATTTTTTCTTTGGCAGAATTGCTGCTGGAGTATAAGAAATCTTTTGATTTATGAGTGTTGATTTTGTAATCCGCCACTTTGCTAAATTCATTTATAAGCTCTACTAGTCTTCTGTAGAGCTGCTTGGGTCTGCTAGGTATATGATTATGTCATTGGCAAATAGAGATAGCTTGACTTCCTCTTTTCCTATTAGAATTCCTTTGATTTCCTTCTCTTGTCTGATAGCTCTGGCTAGGGTTTCAAGGAATATATTGAATAAGAGTAGTAAGAGTGGACAGCCTTGTCTTTTATCTGAACTTAGTGGGAATGGTTTCAGTCTTTCACCATTAAGTATAATGTTTGCTATGGATTTGTCAAAAATGGTTCTTACAAAATTAAAATATCATCCTTTGATTGCTTTGTTCTCCAGAATTTTGAGCATGAATGGGTATTGAATTTTATCAAAGGCTTTTTCTGCATCAATTGAGATGATCATATGGTTTTTATCATTAATTCTGTTTTTTCTAAGAGAGAGAGAGAGATTGATTCATTTTTATTTAGATTTTCATGTGGCTTTTGTTGCTATGACACTTTGCTTTGTACATGGTGTTGGGGTTGGAACCTGCATACTTGTGCATGCCAGGTAAGCACCATAACCACTAAACCACTACTCCAGCCCCATTAGTTCTGTTTAAGTGGTGATTTACATTTATCGATTTGCATATGTTGAACCAGCCTTGCATTCCTGGAATGAAGCCCACTTGATCATGATGTATTGTATTTTTGATGTGTTTTTGGATGCAGTTTGCTAGGATTTTATTAAGGATTTTTTGCATCTAGTTCATCAGGGAATTGGTCTGTAGTTTTCTTGATGTATCTTTTTTGGGTTGTGGTGTCAGGGTTTGCCTCATAAAAAGTATTTGGGAGGGGTTTGGAGTGGTGGCTCAGCAGTTATGGCACTTGCCTGGCATGCGCAAGTATGCGAGTTCAAACACCAGCACCATGTACATAACAAAGTGTCAAAGGAATGAAAGTTACATGAAAAAAAAAAACTAAATAAAAATTGCTTCTCTCTCTCCCTCTCACTGTCCTCTCTTGCTTTAAAAAAAAATATTGGGGAGGGTTCTGTCCTTTTCAATTTCATGGAATAGCTTACTAAGGAGAGGCGTTAATTCTTCTGTAAAGGTCTGATAGAATCTGCTGAGAATCATCAGGTCCTGGGCTTTTGTTTTTTTGGAAGGCCTTTGATTGCAGTTTCCATTTCACTACCTGAGATTGGTTGGTTTAGATTTTCAATGTCCTCCCATGTTAATTTGGGAATGTTATATGTGGCTAAGTATTCGTGCATTTCTTCCAGGTTATCAAACTTGGAAGAGTATATCTTTTCAAAATAAGTTCTAATAATCCTCTGGTTTCGGATGAGTTAGTGGTAATGTCTCCATTTTCATCTTTGATTTTATTGATTTTTTTCACTTCATTCTTCCTTTTGGTGAGGTTGGCTAGGGATCTGTTGATTTTATTTATTTATTTTTTTGAAGAATCAATTCTTTGTTTTGTTGATTCTTGATGTTGTTCTTTTTTTGTTCTCAATTTCATTGATTTCAGCTCTGCATGATTATTTTCTGCCTTCTGTTGGATTCTGGGATTGGATTGTCCTCTTTTGGTAGGGATTTGAGTTGGAGCACAGGTTTACTTATTTGGGCTCTCTCCTGATTTTTGATGAATACTTTCAGTGCTATAAATTTACCTCTTAAGAATGCTTTCAGGTTTGGGGATTTAGCTCAGTGGCAGAGCGCTTGCCTAGCACGTGCAAGGCCCCGAGTTCAGTCCTCAGCCCTGAAAAAGAAAATGCTTTCATACTGTCCCTGAGATTTCAATATGTTGTGTCATCATTCTCATTTGTTTCCAAGATTTTCTTGATTTCTGTTCTCATTTCATCTTTGATCCATTCTTCATTTAAGAAGGTATTATTCAATCTCCAAGTATTTATGTATTTTCTGTTATTTACTTTTCTTGCTGTTAATTGCTAGGATCATACTGTTGTGGTCTGACAGGATACATGAAATTATATCAACTTTTTTGTATTTACTAAGATTACCTTTGTGGACTAGGATATGGTCTATTTTGCTGAGAAAAAGATAAACTCAGCCGATTTGGGATGGAATATTCTGAAAATGTCTGTTAAGTCCTATCAATTGATAGGGTTATTTAGATTAGAGATATCTATATTGATTTTTTGCTTTGACAATACGTTTATTGGTGATAGTGATCCCCCAGTATTACTGTGTCATAGTCAATATGTGGTTTAATATCCTTGAGTATTTTTCCCCGTATTTGGAAGTGTTGTAATTGGAGGCATAAATGTTAATTGTTGTTATATCTTCTTGATATAATGTACTTTTTAATATAGTGTAATGACTTTCTTTATCCCTTCTGACTGATTTTTGGTTAAAATTAACTTTGTTGGATATAAGTGTTGCAACATCAGCATGCTTTCTTGGGCTACAAGCCGGGTAGAGATTTTACCAATCTTTCACCTTCAATCTGTGTCTATTTTTGGCTATGAAGTGTGTCTCCTGTAGGCTGCATATTATTGGATTTTTTTTAAGAGAAAGAGGAATAGTGAGAGAGGGAGACAGAGAAAGAGAGAATCAATTTTATTTAGTTATTCATGTGGCTTTCATTGCTCCAACATTTTGTTGTGTACGTGGACTGGTGTTTGAACTTGTGTCCTCACACATGCCAGGAAAGTGCCATAACTGCTGAGCCACCACGCCAGCTCCTGATCTTGTTTTTTGATTCAGTCTGTTAATCTGTGTCTTTTGATTAGGGCATTGAGACCATTCATGATCAGTGTTAGAATAGATATGTGATTTTGGATCCCTGGAATTGTGACTTTTGCTGTATTTTGCATTATCTTGGATATCTTTTAGTGAGTTGTTTTATTGAGTTTCCTCTCTTTTTGTAGGTTTTGGGAGTTGTTAGCTTGTTACTTTGAAGTTTATCTTTGCATATTCTCTGTAGAGCTGATTTTGTATCCATGTATGTTGCTAGTTTTTTTTTTTTTTATCATGGAAGTATTTTATTTCCCCATCACATTTAAAGCTGAGTTTTTCAAGGTATCATATCTTTGGCTGACAATTATTTTCTTTCAGTATTTGAAAAATATTGTTCCATACTCCCCTGGCCTTTATTTTCTGAGCTGAAAAATCCCAAGTAATACTTATTGGCTTGTCTCTGAATGTGATTTGGTGTTTTTCTCTCACTGCTTTTAAAATTCTTTCCTTGATTTCTCTGTTATTCATTTTGTATATGATGAGTCTTGGTGAGTTTCTCATTGGTTAGGTCTATTTAGTGTCCTATAGGCATCTTGAATTTGAATTTCTGGATCAATTCTGGCATGGAGGAATTTTTCTTTGGCTATCTCATTGAAAAGTTTCTTTATATCATTTGTTTGTTGTTCTATATTCTCCCCTATCTCAATTACTCTCACATTATTTCTTCTGTTCTCACCCCATACTTCTAGGAAGTTCTGATCATGCTCAGTAAGTTTTTTTTCTTTCTCTCCTCCTTGTATTCAAGATTGCCCAGCCTATCTTCATTATCTGATGTTCATTCTTTGAGAGCTGAAGTTCTATTTTCTACTGAGTTTACTCTAATATCAATGTCTTCTATTGAGTTTTTAATTTGGTTGACTGTGTTTTTCAATTCTAAGAGCTCTGATACATCTCTTTGCAGAATGTCTAGCTCTTTATCACAGTGGTCTCTAAGCTCTTGAAATTACTCTTTTATTTCCTTCCTTAAGTCTTCTTTTAATTCTTTGATTGTTTTAATAATCAGATTGTTGATACTTTTTTCTAGGTTTTCAACCTAGAAAACCATCTCTATCCATGGATTCCAGCTAGGGAGTGTAGGTTTGAGGAGGAGTATTGCTTCCTTTTTTTTTTTTTTTCCCTTCATTTTTTGTTTCAGGAGTTGGGGTTTGTGCACCCTCTTTGGTTCTTTTACTTTGGGGATGTTGATGATTGTAGGGGTTTTGTCTCTTTGGTGACTTGGGCTGGGTGTGACTTGGGAAGCTGCGATTAACAGCAGGCTCCCCAATTTATGGTAAATTATTGGCCTTTGTGATTTCTAATACTCCACTCCATGAGATAAGGCAAAAGAGACAATATGAGCAGCCAGTGGGTACAATAAACAGTGTTAACCTAGTTACTTTGCTCCTTCCATGACTGCTACCATGTTAATTACCACCTATGAATGGAATGGTAGGATTAGTAACTATCTTTGTTATAACACTATTAACTATCAGACTATCACTGGATTAAAAGCAACCAAGCATTATCAAATTCACATTCACATCAGGTTTCCATAAAAACCCTCATAAGGATGAACAGACAATATGGTCAGTTAAAACATCCAATAAACAGTGTTGAACTGATTAATCTGTACCTTTTAGAATCAATGCACTTTTATCACCTTTGGAAGGAAAGATGTGATTAGCAATTATCTCCAGATGGAGCAAATTGATGTTAACTTACATATATCTGAGAGTAAAGAACTGAGGTAGGAAGGTAGACAGTCTTGTGATTATAAAGTCAGAGCAGAGAGCAGAATGAGTATAGATATACTGTAAGAATATTCTGATTATCAAAAATAAGAAAAACAAACAGAAAAAAAAAAGGAGAGAGGGAGAGACTGGGGAAATGATGTTGGGAGACTGTGAATATTAGAAGAATAGGGTTTGGCTATTGCCAGAGAGTAGGAAAGATGCAGGTAACAGAAGTGAACTACTAGGGGGCTTTACAGCCCTGGCCTCAGGTTGTGTGGTATTAATATTTACACTAAAGCAAATGTTCAAGGGAAAGGTAAGAAATAAATAGAAAGAGGAAACAAGTCTATAGCAACAGCACTTACTACAAACAAATACACATACATAAAAAATTATAAAAAGAAAAAAAATTCAAATTCTGATGTATGGACTTGCAGCAGCCCTACTGATCACCAGTAAAGTCTGGCCAAATCTTTTAGAAAGTTGTTCCAAGTCTGGCGGCTTGCAACTTGGGAGGGGTAGGGGAAGGGTTTGCCCTCAGGCAACGCTTTCACTCCCCAATCCAGCTATCTCTGCTTTAACTGTCCTACAGGCTCTCCTCTCCCATCTGGCTGAATTTGCCCTGAGGTTGTAGGGGGATCTGGGAGGGTCTGAAACAAAGTTCTGCCTGGCTTGCCTATATGCTCAAAATGGCTGCAGCCTGCACCACTTAGGGCTGGAAGGGGGAAAAAAATGTTGTCTTCTCCAGAGCAGAGATGCCATGGAGTTATCCAAGTTTAAGCACAGAGCAGAGCTCCTGTTTGCACTCTGCCCACTCGCAGCATAGTGTAGGATCCTGACAGGATTGTGGGAAAGTATGCCTTAGATTCCCAGCTCCATTTCCCTGCTTGTTTGTCTGAAATTGCTACAGTCTGACCTCCTCATAGGTGAGAGGGGGAGTCTGCCCCCTCTGCAACAGAGATGCCTCAAGGACCTGCTTTCAGCCCAACACAACTTTTCTAGGTGCAGTTGGTCTCTGCATGGCCGAAGGGATCAGACTGGGTCAATCAGTCTCTTGCTCACTGCTGTATTGATTGAGGGATTGAGGGATGAGGGCAGTCCCCGGTGACCAGCTTGGTCTGAATTAATTCCTCTTTTCCACTTGCTACACCCAAGTCTCCCAGGCGCTGATCTCTCTCACTGACCTGTGCTGTGTTCAGTGAATCTTCTCCAATACGACACCTTTCAGGAAGGTAGCTTTCCTGGGTTTCTTCCTTTTAGGTCAAGGAGAGTATTCAGGTGTGACTTTTCTGTAGTCTTCCATTTTTGGTCTCCTTTATTATATAAATTTTAATAACAAATACTTTTTAATAAAATACAGTATATAGCACAATATATTTTAACTTTCCAATATCAGATGTTACTACTATATGTTAAATTTATTTTGGATGTTTAAGTTTGCCTATAAAAAGATAGAGGATCAGATTAATTGATTTGCTAGTTCACTACCTTGAATTTCCTGGTTTGTCTTTCACTTTAAATATTTTTATACAGTATTCTTTTTAATAGAGTTGAACTGGAGGGTGGAAGAAATTACCTTGCAGATCTTTTTAGTATTTAGTGCTCATTTAAATATGTACAACTGAAAATAAGTAGATAATATTTTAATATTTAAAGACAGGGAAGATAAAGATGGATCAATAATAACATAGAACACCATGAGAAAGGCAGAAAAGTTTAAAAAGGAAATAATGTAGTGACTGATAAGACAATAAAATGAGCAAAACAGATAAAATGAGAAAGTTTAAATGGTAAAAAAATGCTTACACCAATAAGATAAAACTTAAAGTGAAGGTGGACATAGGTATAAAATTCAATATTTCAGTTGAATGTGCCAAAAAAGGGGAGGGGGTTCTTTACATCCTTAGGGCAAAAATTAGTCTTGTCAAGTCAGCATAATTCAGTCCCTTCTGATTTAAATCATAATCACAGTTATCTGATTACTCTGCTCATTTGGAATGCTCCTTATCCTTTTCTTTCTCCCTGGGGAGGCCTGAGTCTCCAAGGATTGTCAGAGTGTCCTGATGCTGGGACAGGGATGCCTATGCATGGGCTAACCTCTGCCTGTACATGGGCTAGCCTGTGCACCTGCTGGCTTCTCCCTCTGGGCTTGGACATATGCTTTGTGTGTCCCAGTCCCTTGCACTAGCTTTATCCCCACTATTGCTTGCACTTAGCACATTACCTTCTCTTTCTCTCGGTCATGACCCCCTCTTCCACCTTCAGCCTTCTCAATCTATCTCTGTGTCCTCCAGTGCAAAGGATAATTCCAGAGGCTCTCCGGTGCCAGCTGGCCTGCATTGACCTTGGTCAGGTCTACTTACAAAAGCACCATTCTCAGCATTGTTACGTCACTGTCCTGAGTTAGTCAGGCTTTTCCAGGGCCCCCTCTCAGTTTCCTGAGGTCACACCTAAAAAGGGAGAAACATAAATCCTCTCTTCTGGAGGTTCCCCAAACTCCTCAGAAAGTCCCATCAGCCCTGTAGTGTTGGGTTTCATACCAAAGAACAAGCGTCTGGTGCAGGTCTTATCTCAAGCACTGAATCTCAGTTCATGTTCTTTCCACATCTCCCTTTACAGCCATTGGTTGATGTCTCATCTCATTTTGGGAGGGTAAACAGCTCTAATATCATCATGTACCTCTCCTCACAGTGGCATAAATGGGTTTCTCTGGGGCTGAAAGATCCTCAAAATTCCAACACAAGCAAGGCACTTCTGGTTCTTGACAACTAGGAGATTGGCATGGACTGAGGCTCTCCTCTGAACTTATTCCTAGTGGCACCACGGAAGGAGAGGGAAGTATATGCAGCTGAAAAAAAAAGTGAATAAATAAGAGGAGAACTCGAGTGAGACACTCACAGGAAGCTGTGGGAAATGTGGCCTGCTGTGTGGAGGGCAAGTGCAGAAGCTGGAGGATGCAGATGGACGTGAACCCCTGAATACCCTTGTTCTTCTTCCATTCCTTGAGGCCCAGGAGAGAGCACCAAGGGAGGAAGCTTTGACAGACAGCTGTGGTGTGGAAGAGGCAACAGAGGGTTCAGGGGAGCCTGGTTGCCTGGTGAAGGAGTAAAAATAGCTGTGGCAATTCCTATCTGGCACCATCAGCTCTGAGGCTACTGTCCATCTCTCTGCTCCTTAAACCTTCTAGGCAGACACAAACTAAGGCCCCTGCATCAGCCCGTTAATGGTGGATGTTGTTAATCAAGACCACTATGGAATGACTACAAATTGTCTACTTACATTCATTCTGGAATTTTTTTTCCTAAGTTGAAAAAAAAATACTGATTTGTTAACTGGTCACATGATTGCCCAGAATAAAAGCTAAATTTCCCTAGCCTACCTTGGAGCTAAATGTGTTCATAGGATCATATATTTTTAGGCCAATATATGCTAATAAATTTGAAATCTACACACTGTTAGTGTATTAATTTAACTTGAACCATTTAAGAAATTAACCATTAAAATTACCATTAAAGAAATTAAATGATAATAATCAGAGATCTCCACTAATTACCTTAAAAGCTCCGACCTCAGACTGTTTTTTTGTGTTTTTTTTGTTTTTTTTTGGTCAGGGCTGAGGACTGAACTCAGGGCCTGTGTGTGCTAGGCAAGCGCCCTGCCACCGAGCTAAATCCTCAACCCCAGCTCAGACTGTTTTATAGATTAATTCCACTGAACTCTTAGAGAATAGAGTTGATTCTTTTCAAGGCAAGTTATTTAAAAAAAAAAATGAAAAAGATGCCCCAACTATTTTCATAAGATTAGTTTACCCTTGTTTCCAAAATTGAATAGCAAAATCAAAGAAACTTACATATCCATTTTCACCTACTAACAGAGATGTGAAAGTCATAGTAAATTCTTAAAAAACCCCAATGGTGTACTAAATACAATATGTTCAGTAGTTTCTCCCAATAATTTGACAGTGTTCCAACATTTATAAAATCTGTTAATATAATCCATCATTTCAATAGAATAAAGGAGAAAAATCACATGACTATTAACAATAGATGCAGATAATGCATCTAATAAAGTTTAACACCTAAACAAACAAACAAGCCAAAACAAAAATATCCACACACCACAAAATACTCTAAGGAAACCAAAAGTAGATGAGAGCTTCCTTAATTTGGTGAAGTTTATATGCCAAAAACTAGTGGTAATCATCTTTCTAGGTGTAGAAAAAATTAGATGCACTCCTTTTTCATTTTTATTTTAAATTTATTTTTATTTTTGGTACTAGGGATTGAGCTCAAGAATGCTTTACCACTGAGGTACATCCCCTAGTCTTTTTTACGTTTGTTTTGAAGCAAGGTCACTACAAGTTGCTGAGGGCCTAAATTTCAGTGGCTGGCCTCAAACTTGTAATCCTCCTGCCTCAACCTCACAAGTCATTATAATCATGGGCATATGCCACTGTGCCTAACTACATTCCTTTTTTAGATAAAATAATTTTCCTTGTGGGGCTGGAGCAGTGGCTCAGCAGTTCCAGAGCTTGCCTGGTGTATGTGAGGACACGGGTTCAAACCCAAGCACCACATACACAACAAAGTGTTGGAGCAATGTAGACACATGAAAAACTAAATATAATAAATATAATTGATTCTCTCTCTCTCTCTCACTGTCCCTCTCTCTTTCAAAAAAGAAAGAAAGAAAGAAAATTTGTTATGAAATAATGGAAGTCTTGGCCACTGTAATAAGATAATTAATCAATCGAGTAATCAATCAAATAAAATATATAATTAGAAAGAAAGCTAAAAAACAACTATCCTTAATGGCAGATTAAACAATTCTCTACACAGAGAACCCACGAGAATTGACAGACACATTATTGGAGTTAATAATGGAGTTCATCAAGGTTACATGATAGATGATCCTTATTCAAAAATTCTTTTATACCAGTAAGTTAAATAAATATAATTTAAAAAATTATTATTTATAATAGCAAAAAGAAATATAAAGTACCAACGAGCAAAACTAACAAAAAATGTATAAGATCTTTGACGTGTCTTGAAATCTTATCAAAAGACATTATAAAGAAGGACTGGAGAGGTGACTCAGTGGTAGAGCTCTTACCTGGCATGTGTGAGGTCCCAGGTTCAATTCCCATCACCACATACACAAATAAATAAAGGAAAACTAAAAAACAACGGAAAAAAAACCCAATCATATCTCCCTCTCTCTCTCCCTCTCTAATAAAAAGACATTAGGGGCTAGGATGGTGGCTCTGTGGTTATGGCTCTTTTCTGGCATGCAAGAGGACAGATGTGAGTTCAAACCCCAGCACCACGTACACAACCAAGTGTAGGAGCAACGAAGGCCTTGTGAAAAACTAAATAAAATTGATTCTCTCTTTCTCTCTCATTATCCCTCTCTCTTAAAAAAAAAAAAAAGACACTAAAGAAGACCTAAATAAGGGGCTGGAATGGTGTCTCAGCAGTTGGAGTGCTTGCCTGGCATGCACGAGGACACAGGTTTGAACCCCAGCACCACATACACAACTAAATGTTGGAGCAAAGAAAGCCACATAAAAAACTAAATGAAATTGATATTTTCTTTCTCTCTCTCTCTCTTTCTCTCTCACTGACCTTCTCTCTAAAAAAAAAATCTAAATAAATTCAAAGATTTACTCTTTTAGTAGATAGACTCAACATAAAAAATTAAAATTTTGTCAAATAATCGTGAATACATTAAATCTTGAATTAATAAATGCTAATACAACAAGACACCTACTTCTTTGTGGAACTTAATACACTAGCCCCAAAGTTTACATGAAGAGCAAAGGACCAAGAAGAGGCAGGAGTAATTTTGAAGACTGAAAATCAGGAGGTGACGTCATACGAGATAAAGATTTCTAACAAGGTGAAGGATGGTTTGCATGTGTTTCCTACAAAATTCAGAGACACATAATGACCAATATAATTTTAAGAGGTAATGTTCTTAAGAGGGGGTTAGGTCTTGAAGGTCCCTTCCCTCAAGGACCGGATTAGGTGCCTTAGTCCATTTTGGGGCTGCTATAACAGAATAGCTGAGACTGAGTAATTCATAAAAAAAGAGGTTTATCTCTCACAGTTCTGGAGGCTTAAAAATCCAAGGTCAGGAGACTCATGTCTGGTGAGGGCTCCCTTTTTCCTTCTCATTTTCTTCCCTTCTTTCTTTCTTTACTCTATCTCCTATATTTGGAGAAAATTTTATATATTTTCCACAATCCAGAATGGACAAATTAGTATTTCATCTTTTTAAAAAATAAAAACTAAAGAATTAATGAATGAAATTGTACCTTTCCTCCGTCTTATTCATCTCCTTCCCTCCCCAAACATATCTACTATCACAAATTTGAGATAGATTCTTCTAGTTCATACTTTTTTTCTTTTGGCTGATTTCATCACACATCTATCCATCTGTTGTTAAAGAAAAATTATTCAATGATTCTTTTTTTTTTTATACTGAGATACTGGGGATTGAATCCAGGGACTCTTAACCACTGAGTGACATCTCCTTTTGTTGTATTTTATTTTGAGACAGAGTCTCACTAAGTTACTTAGGGCCTTGCTAATTTGTTGAGGCTGGCTTTGAACTTGCAATCCTCCTGTCTCAGCCTCCTGACTTTCTTACAGCCGTATGTCACCATGCCTGGCTCAATGATAGTTTTTAAAGCATGGTAAAGAAGATTCTATTCAAGACCATGGAGATAGGTATAGCAACCTTGGCAATGAGATTTTACAGTGGTGAAGAGAGGCTGTTCTCAACTTTGAATATAACGTAAGTGGGAATTTGTAGCCAAAGAGTAGGGTTTGGGGAGCAGTCAGTGAGTGGAAAATTACTAAGCAGAAACATCAGGAGTGAAGGGATTCTGGTTAACCCAACCTAACAGGAGTCTTACTAAAGACAGGTCACGGTGAGCAAACATCACACGTGCAATGGTGGAGGACAAAGAGCTTGATCAGACAGAAAGGGTGATCAGGTATCAAGGGTGGGAGCTCATGCTAAACTAACTTAGTGGGGTTCTTTGTTGAAGAAATATATCAATGGGTCTAGAAGAAGGTTCAGGACCCTGACTAAAGCTTGACAAGCAAGGAGTCTTTGTCACAATAACACCATGTATTTTTTTGTGTGTTTTCAAAATACATGTAAATATTTTATACCTTGCATATTTTTGGACAATTTGCTTTTGTCACTGAGCATATTTTTAAGCTCTTACTGTGTTGGTATATATCAATTAAATTTGCTCCTTTTAACTACTGTGTAGTACTCCACTATATAATACACCATTCCCTTCATGGTGTATCTCAAATATTTTCTAATTTTTTTGTCATTATAAACAGTGTTGCAATGAACATCTTGAAATTAATTTCTTGTTTAGCAATGAAAAAGCTATTTCCACAACAAAAGAAACAATAAATTCTTCTGATCTTTCCATGCAATCTATGACAAAGGACTAAATGCATCCAAAACTAAATTGTATATGAGTCAAATGTGCCCATCTCCCACCAGTTTGTTGGTCCTAGCATGATCACTTGTCTTGGCAGAATTCTCCAGTGTAGAAGAGTGTGGCTTTTAATCTTGTCTCAGCCTCCAATTAACAGGCTTGTTGGCTAATTGGAAAATTCTTTTCCCTTCCAGGGTGCAGCCGAGGAGTGCACTCAGGTCAGTCTTTGCTGTCTGCAGCATCTTTGAATGTCTCTCCAGTGTTTGGCAAAGGAGTCCTTGTTTGAATCCCTACCTCTTACCATAGAAGCTTCATCACAGACACGGGACCTGGGATCAGTCCATTAGATGCCAGGGTTCACGTTATAAGGAATGGAGACTTCCATTCTGGCAAGATTGGGAGCAGGCTGCACCTTGTCTTCAGAGGCAGCACTGTTGATGTCACAGGGTCCAAGGTAGTAACCAGCCTGTTGTCCAATGTCAGTAGACGTGGTGACACAAACTGCAGTGTCTGCACCAGTGTGGTGGCATCAGGGGTGCACCGTGCAGTGCAATTTGGGGCATGGTTCCCTGAGGTGTTGCCTTCAAGCCCTGCATCTCTGGATCTCACACATACTTCGGATCCCATAATGAACTAGTTTTGCATTTAAACCAATTTGTTGCTTAAAGTTGTTCGCAACTAAGATCCTATTCTTGAGGAGAGTGGAACCCACAGAAGACCGGGTGGGGCCTCCCACTTCATCATGCAGCCTGTTGCTTCTCAGGATGCATTGCGTCTGGTGGGGAAGTGCAGTCGCACAACCCTGGAAACCATGCCTGTTCCACATAGAGGCCCAGTGATGTATGCTGGGTTAGAAACCCAGAAAGTGCTTCTTACTTCTTTGAGTATTCATTTTCCTCTTATGCCATCTGGTTTTTGTGGCACCTTGCTATGCCAAATATGTCACATATTAATTGAATCTCAATACTCTAACTATGGAGACAGATTTATTTATTATTCATTTATTTATTTATTTTTGCACTAGAGTTTCTTGGTTCCCCAAGAATTCAGAGAACAGTTACATTTATGTTCAACCCTTGGCCATTAAAGAGATTTTCATTAGAGGTCACCATGACCATGGGGTCTAGATTTACTCAAATTTCCCTTTTGATCAAATTACCTCTTCCTTGTGATTGCTAAAGGAGTTGCATGCACAGAAATCACAGGGGTGAAAAGAAAGTCAGACTTTAAACCCCACAGCTCTACCCACAAGGAAACTTGTCAAAACACTGCACTGGCAACTGACCAAATCAGATCAATACTCATTGCACCCTGGGGTGTGAAATAAAAGGGAGAGGCACTGAGAGAAGAGAAAAGCTGCTTTGCGAGCTCTCCTATCCCCAGGTCAAGTGGACCCAGGTGCTACCAACCTCCAGAAGCTGGTGGGGCTGGGTCCAATCCAACATACCTGCTACTAGGGTGGAGGTAAATCTTTCACCCCAACTAGCCCAAAAATCTGCAGACAGAAAGTTGCATGTGCTTACAGGTACATTAAGAGAAAAGATAAAGAATATCAAGAGTTTAGGTTTTAGTTAGACTGTATGTATTTAAAGGGGGTAGGAAGCCAATGAACAGTTCTTCCATCCTCCTATCTAGAAGCTAATGAAACTAATTAGCTATAAAATGTTAAACGCGGAAGCGAACTAAAACTAAGAAAAAGAGCAGAGGAATAGACAAAGAGGGAAACAGGCGGGAAGAATGAGATAGAGAAAAAATTTGTGGAATGAATCAGACTTAACTTTCCTACGTTCATATACAAACATATTGTAGTGAATTCATCAATATGAATATCAACAAGTCACTAAATTTAAAAAAAAATTAATTAAAAAAAAAGACCAGTAGAGGAGCAGGAAGAGAATGGGGTTTGGGGGGGTGGATACTAGGGACTGAATTAGAATAAGTTATACTGCATGCTTTTACAAAAATGTCAATGTTTATCCTATTGTCACGCTTATCTAAGAAGAATGGGATGGGATGAAGGGAGGGGAAGGGGAAATACTGGGAACTGTGTTAGAGGAAGGTATACGCCAAGCTTTTACAATTATGTCATTGTATATGTTTATATCATGCATACCTAAAAAAGAATCAATTAAAAAGCATATTTGCATGTAAAAATTGCTCATTATAAAATCACTTCAAAAAAGATAAATTGAGCCAGGCTCTGTGGTACATGCCTATAATCCCAGTGGCTCAGGAGGCCAAGGTAGGAGAATCACAAGTTCAAGGCCAGCTTCAGCAACTTAGCAAGACTCTAAGCCACTTAGTGAGATCATGCCTCAAAATAAAAGGGCAGGTGATGTGGCCCAATGGTAAAACACTCCTGGGTTCAATCCTGGGTTCAATCCCTAGTACAAAAAACAAAAAATTGGGCTTAAATTACATATATAACCCGCCCTTGTTTCATACCAGGATCATGTTTTAAAGACTTGTAATATTTTTTATTAGCTAGATTTCTCAGGTCCCCTTGGGAATAAACCATAAGATTCAGAATCTTAATTTATGACCTGGTAATAATTTAGAATCCTGTGGATCTGGGATAATTAAGCTGTCATGGTGTGCTGATCTGAGGTGATAAAAATTCTTGGCTGGCTCCAGGGATCTTAAAATGACTTTAAAAGAATCATGGAGAAAAGCTCGTGTTCACCCAGCACTTACTGGTACCAATGCTGCTTGCCTTCTGTAATGCTGGAATTCACCTGTGTCTCAGCACTGCTTCCTAAGACTGTGAGTTCAATGCTTACTTCCTGAAGCCTTTAAGCCTGGTTGGACCATGTTTACCCCGATCTTGTTGAGGAACACTGGAAATTTTCAGATCACTTTCCTATATTAATTGAAGCCCTCTTGTGCTATAGGAATATCTTTTAATTCAGTCAATTGTGACCCAGTTGACCATTGTGAAGGTGAACGTCAGACACCCGGGACTAAGATTTCCCGAAAGGGAAGGAGTGGTAACCACAAACCACAGTTTGACCTGTTGTCTCTCTTCCCCCAAAAGACATGCTTTGGGAAATGCTACTGTCATATGATTATTCAGGGTGGGGGGGGGGAGATTAATATGGTCAAGTAAGTTTGTGAAAAAGTACATATAATTTAACTCTCCGGGAGACTTACAACACAGAGTGATACATTAAAGCTTCTGAGAAAT
>PVKS010021320.1:0-16849 GCA_004027875.1 Aplodontia rufa | reverse complement strand
GCGTCAGACACCCGGGACTAAGATTTCCCGAAAGGGAAGGAATGGTAACCACAAACCACAGTTTGACCTGTTGTCTCTCTTCCCCCAAAAGACATGCTTTGGGAAATGCTACTGTCATATGATTATTCAGGGCGGGGGGGGGGGGAGATTAATATGGTCAAGTAAGTTTGTGAAAAAGTACATATAATTTAACTCTCCGGGAGACTTACAACACAGAGTGATACATTAAAGCTTCTGAGAAATACGCTGGCAAAAGAACCTTGCTTAATTGTCTATAACCCAGCATTATCCAAATTTATTTGACCGCAAGGGACACTTTTTGTCTGAAGACATTCCATTTCATTATTTTTTTGGAATTTATGCTCCAGAGAATGTTTGTGGGGAAGCATTATCAACATGTGACATCAAAGATCCAAAGTAAAGTAAAGGCCAAGAAAACAAAATGGGCTAGAAAAAGTGGAGGTTCATGGAGGCCTTCTTCCTCCCCCTGTCCTTTCTCTTTTCCTTCTCTTTCTCCTTCTTTTATAGCAGGCTATGGGAGAAGCCTGAGTTTATATTTGGGAGCAAGGAGCCTGAAGAGATTTAGAGATTGTCACTGCAGAGAAGGGATGATCAGTGGACTTATATTCCCAGCATCCAAACAAGGCAACTATTATTACTACACATATTTTATAGATAAGAAAGTGACGGTTATTGATCTGTGATACGATTATTTGCAAAGTTCTCCCCCACTCATTCCATATCCTGTATTTGAAAGTCAGAATTCTTAGGGCTGGGTGGGGGGGTGACTCAGTGATAAAGCACTTGCCTGGTATGCACAAGCCCTGGGTTGATCCTCAGCAAACATACACACACACACACACACACACACACTCACGAGCCACAATTCCTGCCTTGTGAATTTATGTCAGTTTCAGAGAAAATAAGGTAGTGATTATAAATTGGAGATATCGCTTTGGGTGGGGCTTCTGAGCTCCTAGCTGGAATTTTTGTTTTGTGACCTTGCAGCAACTTCGGATTCATTTTTTTTTTTAATAGTGTGGAAGCTTTAGTAAAATTCCACTAACCTTCTGGGAGGGGTTAATTAGAAACGTAGACAAAGGAGAACTAGTCAATATAATTTACTTAGATTTTTCAAAATACTTGACAATTTGCCACAACAAATTCTGTATTGAAAGAGTAGCTATAGGGGCTGGAGCAGTGACTCAGCTGTTGCACAAGGACATGGGTTCAAACCCCAGCACCACAGACGTGACTAAATGTTAGAGAAATAAGAACCAGATGAAAAAATAAATGAAGTTGATATACTCTCTCCTTCTCTTAAAAATAAAAAGCAAACACAGCTATAAATTGATGGAAAATTTTTGCTATGAATAGAATTCGATTATAAAGAAACTACAGCCATGCATGAACATTTTTAACAGAGATAACTAAAAAGTTTTAATAGTATCTGTTTTCTGAGTCACATTTATGCTTCAAAGTACATTAAATAATGAAAAGTGTGCTTTCCTAGAATACCCTATCAAGCATTAATTGAAAATGAGGTTATTTCTAGTGTCTAAGAGATCTGGGGACTGTGGTTCCTCAAAATTTTCTTGTATGTGGAGAAAAATGTTTTAGTGTGATTACAATTGTCTCTAGTGAACAGGTCCACATATCACCTTGATCTATCATTAGCAGATTTTTGGATTGCATTCTCATCTTCTATTCTTTACATGTACGGATTTCTCTTCGATGTCTCCTACTTACCTGAATGTTTGGAGATTTTTGTTTGTTTGTTTTTAAGAGAGAGGGACAGTGAGAGAGAGAGGGACAGAGAGAGAGAGAGAGAGAATCAATTTTATTTAGTTTTTCATGTGTCTTTCTTTGCTTGAACACTTCATTGTGTATGTGGTGCTGGGTTTTGAACCTGCATACTTGTGCATGGCAGGCAAGCGCCGTAACTACTGAGCCACTACTCCAGCCATATTTGGATATTTTAAAAGATGAATTTTAAAATATTTGAAAAAAAATTTCAAAATAAATGCGAGAAGTATTTTGGAAGAGAACTTAGAGGTGAATTTAATTTCCATTCCTCTTGTTAGCATCGATTTATATGTTGTCATTAGTAAAGTTTTTCTTTGTGGTATTCAAATAATAATATAGGTACCAGAGTACAGTCAACGGATGTCCAGTTTGCAGAGTGGTTTTCAACAAAGAGAAACATCTTTTATCACAAGATTACAAATATGAAAGGATCGTTTGGTTTTCCAATTAGTGTCCAAAGCAGAAATAACTTTCTAATGGATATTTTCCTACAAGGAAAAAAAAAACAACACAACAAACTGAACATTAAATACCAACTGGACATTTGGAACTAGAGTTCTCTGTCAGTTCTTTGGAGCAAAAAAAAAAAATAACTTTTGAGAAACCTATAATCTAGTTAGGAACCTACAAGCACACAAGAAATACATAATAATCATGTGAGACAGTTTGCAATTCAGTGTTGACTCTGGATTATATGGAATTGCCCTGAAACAAAACTTAGACAGTTGCTTTTGACCTCTTCCAAATCCTTCTTCTTCTTCTTCTTCTTTTTTTTTTTTTTTTTAAAGAGCGGGACAATGAGAGAGAGAGAGAGGATCAATTATTTTATTTAGTTTTTCACATGGCTTTCGTTGCTCGGACACTTCAATGGGTACATGGTGCTGGGGTTCAAACCCCTGTCCTTGTGCATGCCAGTCAAGTGTTGTAACTGCTGAGCCACCGCTCCAGCCCCCTCTTGTAAATTCTTACGACTTTGCTCCTTTGCTCCTTTCGTACTCCCTGGGTCTTTCTCTCTAATCTCCCATGTACTCAAGGTACCTTCTCCATTCCATTAGGTCTGACCTTAAGCACCTATTTATTGAATCCAAAATGCCATCAATTGTGAAATATGCCAATATTTTTTGATACCAGAAAGAAAAAAGTAGTGTCAATTAAATGATATCACAATGCTTTCTTATAACTTATATTTTTAAATAATTTAGAATTAGATTTAAAAAATACCTAACATTCCTGTGCATTCTTGAAACATGTAATTAAGTTAGTTAAATCATTAAGATTTTCCCAGGTCATCACATTCAAGTCAACCTCTCCAGAATCACTTTTCACTTCCCCAGTCGTGATATGTCACACTGTCCCATTATCATCCAGTATCAAGAGCATTTGTAACACACCATTTCCCAAAAGATTGCTACACTTGGTGCTAGAGAGGTGGCTCAGTGGTAATCCATTTTTAGAGGCCGAATCTTAGCATTGATGAAAAATATATTTATTAGGAGGGAAAACAGTGTTGTTAAACTAATTTGTATTGAGTTATAAATGACTAGTCCAGATTCAATGGAGCTAGTTTTTGTTTTGTTCAGGTTTGTTTTTCAGCATGTTAAACTTCTTGGACCTATGTATTAATATTTTGCATGAAATCTGAAAAATATTTCTCCAAATTTTTTTTCTGCCCACTCTTTCCTGGAGTCTAAATTACGTATAAGCCACTTGATATGGTCACAAAGGACATAGTTGGTCAGAAGACCTCTGCAGAGAACCTGAGCTTGCACAGTGTGGGAATTCACTGCAGTTCCAGCTAGTCAGATGAAACAGACCTCACTGGCCCCGGGGTATTCAGGTGACTTTCAAGAAAACCACATGTTGGGAAGATGAGTATTTACCCAAAGGAACTGAAAATCTTACGTCTACACAGAAAGCTACATGTAAATGTCCATTGCGGGTTTATTCATGATTACCAAAACTTGGAAGCAGCCATCAATGGGTGAATGAAAAAATAATGTGGAATATTCAGACAGCAGGATATTATTCAATGATAAAAAAAAAACAAGCTATTGAGTCACAAAAAGATACGCAGGAAGTTTACATTCATATTCAAATGTATAGTGCACATTTCTGAGTGAAAGAAACCAATCTGAAAATTCTATACACTATATGATTCTGGAAAATGTGGTATATATACACAATGGAGTTTTGTTTGGCCATGAAGAAAAAATGAAGTTGTCATTTGCAGGAAAATGAATGAAACTAGAGATCATCATGTTAGGCAAAATAGGCCAAATTCAGAAGGTCAAGGGTCATGTGTTTCTCTTATATGTGGAAACTAGAGAGGAAATAGGAAAAGAAAAGGGGTGTGGAGTAGTGAGATCTCATGAAAAACAAAGAGAGATCAGTAGCAGAAAGGGACCAAGGAGTGGGAGTAGGGAAGGCGGGTTGGGGACGTGTTTGGGAGGGATATTGGCCAAATGATTTTGTTATGCTGTGTGCATATATGAATATATAGCAACAAACCCCACCATTATGTACAACTATAATATACCTAAAAAAATGTGGATAGAAAAAAAAGTAGCCAAAATGCCATTATCATACCCCAACAAGTTCTTAAAGCAACAGTCTAAGCAATTATTACTAATTCTTCAATTCTTTTTACAATCACATAAAGAATGTATTCAAATTCCCAATTGTTTCATGAACACCATAATTTTCACAGTTTGTTTGAATCCATATATAAGTGTTTACTAAACTCAATAAAGACAGGGGAAAATCAGGAGAGAGTTGAGATGGCTGAACAGGGAGGAGCATGTTTCACAGAGGATGGGTCATTTACCTGTGACAGATGCTCAGAGGCCAGTTGAGGAAAGGACTGAAGTGTGTCTGCTGCACTTAACAAGAGGAGTCTTAATAAGTTGTGCTTTGGAGCAGGAAGGAAATGACAGGGTCCAGACTGCAGAGAATCGAAATCTAAATGGGATTTGAAGACAAGGTTTAGATAAGGCTTTCAGCATTCCTGGATATGAAGGGAAAGAGAAGGGTGATAAGCAAGAGTGGAATCGTGGTTGAAATTGTTTTTTAAAAGACAGGAAAATCAAAGTGCATATTTAATGCTGATGGGAAATATCAACAGAAAAAAATACGTTAAAGATGCAGAAGCAGGGGCTGGAGCAGTGGCCCAGTGGTTGGAGAGCTTGCCTGTCATGCACGAGGACCTGGGTTCGAACCCCAGCAGCACATACACAACTAAGTGTCAGAGAAACAAAGGTCTGATGGAAAAATAAATAAAATTGATTCTCTCCCTCTCCCTCCCACTTTCTCCCTCGCTCTTTAAAAAAAAAAAAAAAAAAAAAAGATGCAGAAGCAAAGAAGGCTACAGTGTATACCAGATGGAAACCAGAACAGAGAAGGAAAGAGCTGGCATTATAGAAGCAAAGGCCTCTCCCACAGGATGGAAGGGCAAACACAGATGGAGATGTGTACACTCCATTGGGCTCAGGAATTTGGGACACATCCTGTTTGATGAGCAATGGAAGCTGAGTTCAGGTACTGAGAGTCATGGCAGGAGGCTATTGTCAGCAGAGAAATGAGGATTAAAATATATTTCATGGAGCTGGAACAGTGGCTCAGCAGTTACACACTTGCCTGGCATGTGCAAGGACGTGGGTTCAAACCCCAGCACCATGTACACAGCGAAGTGCCAAGCAATGAAAACCACATGGAAAAAAAATATATATATATATTTCATGGGCACAGGAGGAGAGTGAAGAGGTTCTAGAAGGTTGGCAGTAGTAGTAAGGGCCCAGCTATTAGAGACAACAGGACTGAGGCACCAACCTGTGCACCAATGTGATTTTCTTCAACTGCACTCAGGATGCAATTTGTCACAAGTCACATTTTGTAAAAAAGCTTAAAGGACGTCATTGTTTCTTGGTTGTGCTCTGTTTGGTGGTCTTCAGATTAGATCACCACCTTTCAGGAATCAAGAGGAGGAAGTTCCTGATTCAATGTTATTTTCCCTAAAAGTCTAATATACTCCATTCTGCATTCATATTTCCTAATTTTCTAATGAGCATCATTTTTCCAGTTGGTTTGTTTGGATACGGATCCAACAGGACCCACTCATTGCATTTTGCTGATAAGGTTTGTTTTTTGTTTTGTTGTTGCTTGTTTGTTTTTGAGTCAGACTGGGAATTAAACCCAGGGCCTATAGTCACAGGCAAGTGCTCTACCACTGACCTACATCCCCAGCCCTTGATAGGGTTCTTAAATTTTCTTTTAGTCTATAACCGTTCCCCTTGCAGGTCTTTGTTCCTATAGAGTTGCCCACATTCTGGATTTGTGACTTAAGTGCATAGGATTTCCTGGGGCATTAGGTGGCAAACACGCTGACTGGTTGTCTCGATCTTTGTGATGTTAAGCTTGATCTGTAGATTTTGGTGTTGTTAGACTAATTTATTCATTACAATATTCCCTATTAGCCTTTCACCTCTAATCTTACCAGAGAAGATTCATTATTTCATTAGAGGTTATAAATGGATGAAATTTAATTAGGAGCTGGATGACATTTTAATTAATTCCTCCTGTACATATTAGTTGGAATTTAACTCACACAGGCAAGGCAGAATGAATGCTTGTGTCTGTCCTTTTATTTATTTATTTATAGCACAACTTCATTTCCTATTTTTAAAGGGACTAAAAAAAGATAACATGATTTGACCAGCTTATTGGTCTTGGATGCTGCTGGGTGAATCAGTGGTTACAATAAAAGGTTTATGAAAACATTCACTAAGAACAAAATCAGGGACCAGCAGGAATCACAGAGTAAGAGAAATGAGAACTCATAAGATGAAGTATAGAATAATTAATGGTACAGACTCAGCTGTTGTTGTTAGAAAAATTAAAGAGACACTTAACACAGTGTCCAGCTCATACTAATTCACTAAATGAGTTTCTATTTTATTGTCTTAAGAAATTCATATTAATTAACAGCAATACATATTTTCCAAGTAGGTATTATATTCATGGACTAATATGGATTCCTCCTCTCTTTTTTTAATTTCCTTAATAGCAAGATCTCAGTTGGAATGCTTGAACTTCTCAATCTCCCTACAGAGTTTTCAAGTGGAAAGTGAACTCTTGTTTTGAGCAAATGTTTTGTGTCTGAGCATGCACAGAGACGTGCAGTGGCAGTCCAAACACATTTAATGAAAACATGCATGTGAGCAAATCTTATCTTTGGCAATCTATATTACAAATCATTCTGCCTGGACTGACATGACTACTTTTTATTTTAGAATCCTTTTTTTGTTACCAAATGAATGAAATATCCAAAAATCAAAGTTTTCCAAATTATGCGTTTGTACTAATATGAACCAATGAATCCCACTTTTAAGTATAACTATAATGTGCCAATAAAAAAGTTTACTGCTTAATGACTAGACATACGATCTGCTATTTCATCAGCCTAAAGATTGTTCGTGACATTAAAGATTTGTTCTGCTCTGACATTTGATACAGGAACTGAAACAAGATATTGAACCATTTTAACTTCTTTGAAACCACAACCTCTCTCGTTAAAAAAAAAAATATTCTTTTTATACAGGTTGCCTCAAGGAAAATGAACTTGATACTCAAGTTAGAAACTTCCTAATCAAGAGAACTTGGGGAGCTTTTTAACATGGCTACAAAATTCAAATTTAAAATAATTCACCTACTAAAGGAGAGTACATAAAACTTAAAATTCAAAGCACGTAGAACTTAAAATTCAAAGCACTCAGAGGACCAGAAAGTGATTTTCAAAAGAAGAAACACTTTCCCAGACATAGGCTGCTAAGCAGAGGGTCAGTGATGCTTGTACACAATTCTTTTGCAATGTAAATGCTACTTTTATCCTAAAAAGTTTAATGATTTTATCAAGGAACTTTGTAACCTACTGAGCCAAATGCAATCATTGAAAAATGTCCATAATTCATCATTTTAATTCTTTTAAGGCAGAGCTTTTACTGCGGATATCCCCAGCTGTTTTTACTTTTTATTTTGAGATAAGGTCTTGCTAAGTTGATTAGAGCCTCACTGAGTTGCTGAGACTGACCTCGAACTTGCAATCCTCCTGTCTCAGCCTCCCACATCACTGGGATTGCAGTGGGTCACTGCACCTGGCGACAATCACTATTATAATAATACATTATTGGAGGTATGCTCAAATTCAGAATTAAACCAGTGAGCATCTTGAGCATCCTTCACAGAAGCCCCAGGACCATGGGCCAGTCAGGTTGGATGGAGCCATCCATGTAGCCAGAAAATTTGAAACCTGATCAGAAAAAAAGAAAGAAAGAAAGAAAAAGAAAGGAAGGAAGGAAGGAAGGAAGGAAGGAAGGAAGGAAGGAAGGAAGGAAGGAAGGAAGGAAGGATGGGAACAGCAAAACAAAAGCAGGGCTATTTGTGTTTGCTGACAACTTCTCAGTTCTTTTTCTAGCTGCATATTTTTAAGCCAGTCCATTATATATAACAATATTCCTGTTTTTCCATATAGTTAGATTTATGCTGGTGTCTTCATTGGCTTGTGGAAACTAAGAACTAACTAGCTGAGAAATTGAAGTTGGCTCTCAGAACTATCCCTCGTCTTACACAAACATAGCAAAGTAATAAAAAGCACAATTTAAGTACCACAAGCTGCAGTTTGAATTACAGCTCAGCTAAGGACTGAGTTAGGCAAAATGCTTGTTCTTTCTGAAGATCTATAAAATGTGAGATTAATATTGTCTATGTGTATTATCAGCCTGGAAGAAATAACATTACAGTTCTTTGAGCTTTTCACAAAAATGTGAGTTCACTGCAGAATAAAGTAGAACGGTACTCAATACCATCCCCCTTTTCAGGTAAATCATCCATGCCTGTAACCTCACAACTTGCACTTTTAATCCAGACCCCTAAAAATATGTCTAGTTAAAGTGGGTTTATTAGTTTTCTTCTTGTAATAACAAATTTACTGTGGTAAAAGAATATTAGAAAACAATTGTCCTTTTATTAGTATTTTAAAACTTTGACTTTTTAAAAAAATTAAATAATTCAAATATCATGGTATGGGGCTGAAATGGTGGCTCAGTGGTTGGAGCACTTACCTGGCATGTGCGAGGACCTGGGTTCAAATCCCAGCACCACATATACAACTAAGTGTCAGCAAAACAAGACCCAGATGAAAAAATAAACTTGATTCTCTCTTTCTTCTCACCCTCTCCCTCCTCTCTTTCTTTAAATATATATTATTCAGAGCTAAGTGCAGAGAGTTCCCTCCCTTACAGGTTAGGAGCAGCTGCCCTATTCTCCTCCTGTCTGCTGTTGGAACTGGGGATTGCCCTATCTGTGTTCTCCTGCACTCTCCTGTGACTTAGAACATCCTTATCCTTATTCTTATCCCAACAAGGGTAATGGTAGGTACCTAGGGAGAAGAATGGGAAGAAGGAGAAACCATCCAGCTCTCCCACCTCCTTGATAATCCTCCTCCACTCATAAGCTCCCTCATTTTTCCATTCTTAGATTCCCCTGAATCCCACCCCTCAATGAACCTTTCTTCCTTTTTCCCCAAAACAACAAATTCCTTTCCTTTTCCTTATCCCAAAACCATACCAACCCACGGGATACCCCCATGCTGGCTACAATCTAGGCCCTATCATGGGTTGAATTGTGTGCCCCCCAATTCAGTAACTCAGAATGTGGCCTTATTTGGAAATAGGGTCATTGAAGATGTAACTAAGAGGAGGTTACACTAGAGGTGGTGTCCAACACAACGGGTATCCTTATGAAAAGGGGAAATTTGGACCCAGGGACATGTGAACAGGGAAAACACGATGTGAAGAGACACAGCAGAAGATGGCCATCCAGTAGCCAAGGAATATGTGGGGCCACCGGAACTAGGAGAGAGGCCTGGAACAGGTCCTTCTCTCACAGCCCTTAGAATCAACTCTGCTGGCATCTTGATTTTGAACTTGTAGCGTCCAGAACAGAGACAGTAAATCCCTACCATTTAAGCTATCCAATCTGCAGTTGTTTATTATGGCAGCTGAAGCAAAATAATACAGGACTTTTTTTGAAAGCTAATTTATCAATTTATTTAAGCTCTGACTAGGCTTTTGTATTTTGAAAGACAAACCATGCATAAGCAAATATGAATTTTTACAACATAAACTAGAGAGAGCACAGCCAAGAAGGCTGAACAGAGGCGCCCTGCAGGTGCCTGCCACAGAGAGGAGCCAGTACAACAAAGGAAAAATGTATTTTGTAGAGAGTAAATGCAGGAGAACTCTGGAGACAACATGAAAGTGATGGTAAACCTCAACAGCATGAAGAGTGAGAATTATAAAGGCAACTTACAGGAAAGAATAAGGCTAATTCCAGCTTCAACCTCGGCTCCCTTGCAGGAGTGGAGGAAACCCCATTCCAGGAGAAAGCAAGTGGGGAAAGTTCTAGGAAACTGAATCGTAAGCAGTAGACCAAGAGTCCTAACTGCAAGAGAATTCTAAGGTCCTTACAGGTTTTAAATTTAGTTTGGGAAGCTGGCTGGTGTGCCTTCCCTAGACCCTAGAATCTGAGTTAATACAACAGCCATTACCAGATTCCATCTTACCATAGGGACCAGCAGCTGGCCCCTTGATGCTGCCAGAAGCCTTGGGCTGGTGAGCACCTCACTGGACAGAGGAAAGTCCCCTTAGCATCTGTCAGTTTCAGGGGTAGTGACTGCCATAGATGTGAGACTGAGTCCCACCCAAGCTTTCCCCATGGGAACAAGGGAAGGTCTCCTTCCTATCTCATAACCCTGTAGCTATTGATATGAAGTCTCCACTTCAACTACACTTGTCCATTGGAAGTCGGGAAGAGTCCCAGCTTCTGTGCAGATCCGGGATCCTGGCTACTAGGGGCCCCAAGACCCCAACCACCTGAATTTCCTTGGCAGGAAACAGCTTACAGTCTTGGGATGTAGCCACTGGTGCCAAGCCCCAGCTTAACTCATCCCATTCATTCAGAGCTGGGAAAGGACCTGGTCTTTTCCTGCAACTCCAGGAATGCCCTTGCCACCACCTTGCTCACTTAGCAAGAACTAGGGAAGGTCTCCTTCCCATCTCACGCACTTGGGACTATAGATACTAGTGCAAAAAAATCATTGGCATTACTCAAATTTGTCCCTGAAGATGAGAGGAAGGTCTTATCTATGTCCTACAGCTCTAGGACTGTGGCTACCAACAAGTGTCATCCCGACCAGAGGTTGTCCTGAAGACCCATCCCTGACCTGCAATGTCAGGATTACATACCAAAGCTCCAAGCCCCAGGATGACCTGCAGGACTTAGGGTCAGCCTCCCCTATCTCCTTCACTGCAAACAACATGTTCGCCAGTGCCACAAGCCCAAATGCTACCTGCACATGCTCTGGGGGATCTAGGTAAGGTCTCCCCAATAGCCCACAGATTTGTTGTTTGTGCCAAATGCCCTAGTACCACAAGTGCTAGTCCTTGGGACCTAAATAAGGCATTTGCTGTGTCCCACAGCCACAATGAAAGTGATTCACAATGCTGCAAGCCCCAGCACTAACTGCAATGGCCCCACAGGACCTAGGGAGAATCCTCTTTATTTCCATAACTGTGAGTCTGTGATTACTGGTACCACTGTCTTCAGAATCACCTATGCTCATCCCATAGGACCTAAGAAAGACGGTATCCTATCTGTGGCTCAAGAACGGTAACTTTTGGTGCCATAAGCCCAACCATGTCCCACATTCATCCCAAGTCCTAGGAAAAGCCATCCTGTCCTGGGCCTTGGGAACCATGGCTGACAGCATCAAAGCCTTGGTGTCACCAACACTTGTCTCTAGGTATCTAGTGACAGTCCTCTCCACATCCTGCATCACTGAAAAGTGTGGCAACTGCGACCGCAAACTCCAGTGCCAACAGGGCTAAAAAGAAAAAAGAAAGAAAGAAAGAGTCTAATGCAAGGGGCTGGAGCGGTGGCTCAGCAGTTTCGCGCTTGCCTTGCATGCACAGGGACACGGGTTTGAACCCCAGCACCACATACACAACCAAGTGTCTCAGCAACGAAAGCCAAATGAAGAAACTAGATGGAATTGATTCTCTCTTTCTCTCTCTCCCTCTCACTGTCTCTCTCTCTCTCTTTTTTTATAAAAAAAGTATAATGCAAAGTTGTGCAATTGTCTTCCTGAGCTGCTGCAGTCTATAATGTTGAGGCTGTCCCAGACACTGTGCTCTTTCTACCCTACAACCGAACCCAAAAGACCTACCCAACTGACATCCTGTAGCCTATATCTGAACAACAGCAAAATCCTTTCTCACAAAAGCTACTTCATAAAATTTGAAGGGGTGAAAGTTATACCAGATGTACAGACATTAACATAAAAATACAAGAAACATGACACGTCCAAAGAAAAGCAAAAATTCTCCAGAAATAGATCTGTCAGAAGGAAATCTATAAAGTGCCTGAGAAAGAATTTAAAATAATGACCCGAAGTAAACCCAATGGGATTTAAGAGAATATAGATAAATACAAATAAATGAAAAAAATTATTCAGGATATGAATAAGAAATTCACTAAAAAGAGAGAGATCTTTGAAAAGAACCAATTTTGAATCAGTAAAATTAAAAATACAGGGACTGGAGCGGTGGCTCAGTGATTACCACGTTTGCCTGGCATGCACGAGGATTCAGGTTCAAACCCCAGCACCAGGTACAAAATGAAGTGTCCAAACAATGAAAGCTACATGAAAAACTAAATAAAGTTGATTCTCTCTTTCTCTTTCTCTCTGTCACTGTCTCTCTGTCTCTTTAAAAAATACAATAAAGGGGCTAGAGCGGTGGCTCAGTGGTTACAGTGCTTGCCTGGCATGCACAAGTACACAGGTTCAAACCCCAGCAATCCACGTACACAACTAAGTGTCAGAGCAACGAAAGTCATGTGAAAAACTAAAAAAAAAGTTGATTCTCTCTCTCTCTCTCTCTCATTGTTCTTCTCTCTAAAAAAAAGAAAAAAAGAATATCATTATAAAAAAAATACAATAAAGAGAGTCCGCAACAGATTAGAACATGAGGAGGAAAGAATTTCTGAACTTGAGGATAGGTCTTTATAACTTAAACAGTAAAGGAAAAAAAGAGTGAAAAAAGCCTAGAAGACTAATGGAACATAAGCAAATAAATATTCATATTATGGGATTTTGATAAGGTGAAGAAAAAGGAAAAGACATTGAAAATATATTTAATTAAATAATTGCCTCCAAATTCCCAAATCTTTGAAGAGACTTGGACATCCAGATATAAGAAATTCAGATGACCCCCAGTTAGATTTAACCAAGCATAATATAGTTAAAATGTCAAGAGTACAACATAAAGAGAGAATTCTAAAAAAAAACAGCAAGAGAAAAGCATCAAACCACCTATAAGGGGATGCCCATCAGACCTACAGAAGATTTTTTTTTTTTTTAAAGAGAGAGGGACAGTGAGAGAGACAGAGAGAAACAACTTTATTGAGTTTTTCACATGGCCTTAGTTGCTCCAACACTCAGTTGTGTACATGGTGGTGGGGTTTGAACCCGGGTCCTTGTGCTTGCCAGGCAAGCGCCGAAACTGCTGAGCCACCGCTCCAGCCCCAGAAGATTTTTTTTTAATGTTAGGAAGATTTTCTCTCCAGTTAATGTTGCCTTATTAGCTAATAGCACCCTTTATTTTTAAATTAATTTATCAATTTAAGTTCTGACTAGAGTTTTATATCAGGTATGAACAAATATGAATGTTTACAAGATAAACTAGAGAGAGCACCGCCATGATGGCCTAGCAGAGGTGCCTTCCCGGTCACTGTGCCATAGAGAAGAACCAGTACAATAAAGGAAAAATTATATTTTGTAGGGAGAAACCAGCAAGAAGGTGATGGTAACCCTCAACAGCATAAAGAGAGAGAGTTAGAAAAAAAGAACAAAGCTAATGCCAGCTTCAACCTTGGCTTTCTAGCAGGGTGGGAGTGGAGAAAGCCCACATTGCCAGGACTTTGCAAATCAACTTTCTTTAAACACTCGCTGATGTTTGTTTTATAGAAGACAATGTCAGCCACCCTTGAAACAGGATCCATTTGTGCTTCCCCTGTAATGTGATAGACTTGCACATCGGTGCTAGTCTGTTCGAGGAGGGAGTTTTACAAATTTCTCATCAAGATGAACACTTCCTGGAATGCGACCAGATGCTTATTTCTAACCTAGCTCTTTTCCATCCTAAATGTGCCGTCTCAGCATCCTGCCAACCCGGGAGCTAGGTGACCTCGGATTAGTTTACACCAAATCTGCTTTTTCTTGGAATTAGAGATTAATGTTCCTTTAGTGTTTTGTTGTTGTTGTTGTTTTAAATAGAATTGTGACTTTTAAAAGTTCCTGGGTATCAAGGTGATCTTTGCAGCTTTATAAAGATGCCCATGCTTGGGTCCCCTTCCTGGAGTTTTGAGTTAGTGAATGTGGAGTTGAGAGCATCCTTTGGCATTTATTAAAAAGCACCCCCTTCAGGGGTCACCATGCCTAACCAGAGTTGGTACGATGGAAATCAGATGTGAGGTCCTTTGTCTTTCTCTAACTAGTCTAAATTAAAGAGAGAAAGCTGAGGCACGGAGGAGATAATACTGCCATTGTGGTTTTATTCCAGACTACGTTCCTGTGGTTAGTAATACAAAAAGGTGATTTTTAAAACAAATCTTAAAGAACCTATTGTTTTTAGAAGAGAGGAGAGAAATGGTAGGATTATTGTCACGTGGCGAGTAGGAAAACCATTGGCCAGGCAGACAAATGTGTGGATAGTAGGGAGGCAAACCAGTGAGCAACATCAGAGGCAGCCGAGTGGAGAGAAGGAGACACCAGCAAGGGAAGGGTCAAGGCTTGTCACGGACAGTAGTCCTAACCCTGAATGGATGGACCTGTGACCTTCTTCCCAGACTGGGTGTCCTCGTTGGGCATGAGGAGCGCCAGTGTTTGATTGATGATGGGATAGCAATTTCTATGCATCTCTCCCAACCCTCTCCTCCAGCCTGTATCCCCAGTTTTGGTCAAGATCCACTTTGGGTCAAGAAAGATACAACACAGATACTGTATGATTTGTAGATAGGTTGGTTGGGGGTGAGGTTCATTGCAGGGCGACACAGTGGAGACAAGGCTCTTCCTACAGAGGTCTGGGAGAACCTGGAGGGGAAGGGGGATGAGGAGAGATAATGAATATCACCCTACAGTTAGGGTGACTATGGTGCATAACGACCATTATATATTCTATAGAGAACTAGAAGACAGGAGCTCAAAGCATTCGAGCATAAAGGAATGAACAAGAAAAAAAAAAAAGAAATGATGAGGAGATAGTGATGTTAAGTGCTCTGATTTGATCAGTACATATTGCATACATGTATCACTGTACCCCCATAAATATGTATGATTGTTACACATTATTAAAAGAAAAAGTCAATGGTTATTCAGATTATGTTAATTTTGCAAATTAAAATTTTTATGTTGAGATCATTGTAGTTTCACATGCAGTGGCCAGAAATAAGACAGAGTAGACTTCCTGTGTTGCATGATTTACCATTTCCCCAATGGTAACTTTTTGCAAAACTATAGATATCAGAATCAGGATATTAACACTGATGGAGTCGAGATACAGAACATTTCCATCACTGCAGGACAGCTCTTGCTGCCCTGTTATAACCACCCACTTTCCTCCCACACCAACCTTCTCATCAATCCCATAACCACTAATCTCTTCTCCATTACTATAACTTTTTTCATTTCAAAATGAAACAGAGTCATACATTTTTTAAAATTTTTTTGTTAAGGAGTTGAGTTATTGTATAATCATAATGCATATAAAGTAATAATATGATATACATAATATATGTTCATACACTTTTATAATATGTATTTTAAAAGACTTTTGAGATTGACTTTTTTCATTCGGCATAATTCTCAGGAGATTCATTAGGTTGTTGCATACACCAATCATTTCTTCCTCTTTTTTGTTGAATGGTTTTCTAGTTAACCATTAGTTCATTGAAGGACATCTAGGTTGTTTGATGAGTAAAGCTGCTACAATCATTTATGCCCGGGTTATTACATGCACTATCTGTTTATTTCTCTGGGACAAATGTCAGGTGCACAAATTCTAGGTTGTGTGTGTTGCATGTTTAGTTTTTAAAGAAACAGCCAAACTATTTTCCAGAGTGGCTGTAAAATTTGGTGTACTTGCCAGCAGTGGGTGTATAATCAATTCGGTTTCTTCGCATCCTCTCTTGCATTTGGTATAGCCATTTTTTTTTTTATTTTAGCCATTCTGGTATGTGTAAAGTGATATCTCAAGGTGGATTTAATTTGCATTTCTCTCTTGCTGATCAGTACATCTTTTCATGAACTTGCTTGTCATCTGTATATTTTCTGTGGTGAAATGGCTTTTCATTTTTTGTTTCAGAGAGATTGCTTTTTTGCCTGGGTTTTGAGAATTCTTTGCATGTTCTGCGTATTACTCTTTGTCAGATATAGGGTTTATAAGCATTTTCCCACTATGTGGCTTACTTTTCTGCCTCTTACCAGGGCTTTTGTGATGAGCAGTGAGAAGCATCCGTGGCTGCCTGGTAGTGCTAGTCAAGCCTCCCCACTCTCCCCTAGGGTCCAGTCTCAGTCAGAAGAGTCAAACCACAGGGGCTTGGAGCGGTGGCTCAGCGCTTGTGGCGCTTGTGGCGCTTGTGGCGCTTGCTGGGCGTGTGCAAGTTCAAACCCCAGCACCCACTTACACAACTAAGTGCCGGAGAGTCGAAGGCCATGTGAAAAACTCAATAAAAGTAGATTTCTCTCTCTGTCTCTCTCACTGTGAGCTGTGCTTGGCAGGGGTGGAGTTGTGAGGGAGTGGGGAAGCAGAGGGTGGGGACAGTGTGATGTGGATTGTGAAGAGGTGGAGATGAGGCAGTAGTTACCAGGCACCGGAATTAAAACTAGTTTTTAAAAGATCCCCCCACCTTCACCACACACAAACATAATACTCAG